>JPJU01002659.1:0-21022 GCA_000750735.1 Pseudogymnoascus sp. VKM F-4246
CATCGCCGAATACTATTCGAAAACCACAAATCCTAATACTATTTTGGGGAACTCTGAAGCACACATTTCCATTTGGCATATGGGTCTACTGACAAGGATGACCTCGTTGGATACCAAGGGGATTTATACACGTGGAGGATGTCCCGTCAACTACCTAGCGATATATAAATTTGTACATGGCTTTAAATTAGCTGGTTAAATAATTTAAATAATTTAACTGACTAAAATGCCAAATATATAGGATTAAGCAACACGAGTGGCCTGTATAACCATACTGCATCTAATACTACGAATGAATTGTGATATTAATGACATTGTCACTAATTCTATATTTAAGGGGAAACAACCAAAATGAATTGAATAATTTGACAAGTTTATGGAATGAAATACGTCTGAGAGTCCAAGTTCTAACCTATAATGTGATATGGTCCTTCAGAACTACCCTTAGTAAATAGCTTGGTGTGCAACTCCAAGCATGACAGTAACTGTTGTTATGGCAATCTCCATATGGACTACTTCTTGGATCTTGGCTGTCAAAGAATTCCCAAAATGTGTCCGCTCCTGCTTTAGCCATCCCCCCCCAGTATTCACGCATTAACTTCAGGCACTCTTGTTGGCCACCACATCTAGCAAGACTTTCCGCCACATGGTGATATGCGTATGGTGTGAGGGGTTTGACAAATTCTGGATTTGCCATGGCAATTTTAATTGCGGTAAGGCAAGTTTCGGAATCAGCCACTCCAGCGAGGGCGAGCCATGCCTGACTTATCCACGAAATTTGGCGATCGGGGCCGCTAACAAAGACTCCAAGTGATGAATCATAGAATGATAATGCGGCCTTTGTCATTTTCTCGACAATATACAAATATGGGGGAGGCTTGGAGACAAGCAAAGCCAATTTGTTGACTTCTTTGCAACAGAAGAGCACCAAACCATGCATGCCAGCGGTGGTATCCAACCCCTTGGACCAGTCCAGAAATTTCCAGGCCTTAGTTGCGTCGGGATTGAATCGCCCGGCCTTATCTATATGCAATAGTGCCATCTGCATACTGCTCATGACAGTAGGCCAGAGCTCAACGGCTGTTTGCACATCCCCAGATGCAACAGCATATTCGTAAACAGTTGGGCCGAAAAGTGCATCATAGTCCACAATGTAATCTGAAGCTGCAGCAAGCTTTGGCTTCTCAAAAACACATGCTGGAAGACTGCCATCCTCACGAGGGAGTGAGGCAAACATGTATAGGCAACGCTTAACCAAACTGTAGTCCTTAAACGTACAGTAATTTGTCAACGCCTGAAGCCGTAAATCACCCATCCACAATCGTCGGTCTCGTCGCGGTCCATCTTCGAACACTGTCTGCATGCAATTTCGAAGAGTTACTTGGCTGATTTGATCGATGGCGACCAGTTCTTCATCGCTAGTTGTCAAAGTCTCGACACTGGACATCGTGAGAGGTGACACGGCGCTCACAGCGCGTATTTTAATGTCAGAGAAACGGATCTTGTATTTTTGAGAAGTGTCGATGATTTCAATTTTGACGTAGCGAAATGCGTATCTTCGTGGCATTTCAACATCTGTTGGAAGCCAGTCCACGTTTATGACTTCATCTGGAAGCCAGCTCGTGCTAATCCAGGTTTTGCACGGGTGAAGGTTTTCAGTAACATCATAAGGTATTTCGCCGAACGTGACTCGTAACCGAGCAGGCGCATCAATGTTGACACCATCGACACTCAAATGGAAGGAGAGATAGCCAACCCGGTGAGAGCCAAAGTCGAGAATAAACTCATCTCCTCTTCCATAGGAAATCGATGAGAGCTCATCGATGGTGTATTTTGGATACCCCTTGCACTTGAAGAATTCCTTTGGATCTGGCTGGAATTCAATAACGGAAAGAGGGCGATCTATCCACTCGTGTAGTATCGGCGTCAATCCCTCTGCCGTTCGGGCGAAGCCATGATTGAAAATCGTCTCTGGGACCACCTCCACCTTCTGATTTTCTGGAACCTCCAGAACCTCACCAATCGATCCCATTGTAAAATGCAAAGTATGACTTGCACTACTTGCTACAACTGAATTAGAAATAACACACAAAAATATGTATTAAGAACTGGAATTGTGGTGTTGTAATGAAAAGGAAGTCAAATTAAGACGCCATAAAATGTTCGTTTCACAGCGCCAATAGAAGCTATATCGACCGATAAAATGGTCTGGTGTGTCAGTGAAGCGGGGAAGCAGCTTCCCCACTAAGAATAGCAACATGCTTTGGCATTTCCCTCGGAAATCACTATCACGAAAGAAAATAATAATTGGAGTATATGAACATGGAAGGAGTCACGATTGCCAGGGTAATTCCCGGGTCCAGGTCATCCCATGCCAAGTTGTGCTCGTACCGGTGTCGCACCGGTACGAGCCCCGGTACGAGGGAAGATGTGGGGTAAAGGTTCACCGCACGGGGTCCCTGGAGCCGCACTCCCCCGCATTAAGTGAATATCATCGAAACTGAACTATACCCTTTCGGTTCAATATATCCCGTCCCGCGATCTTGCACTGAGGGTTCGGCTTGGAACGCGACGAAATTTGACATGGTTAATTTGTTCTCGAACACCTATCGCTAGCTTCAGCTAATTCGGTTCTGTCTGGATTTTCTGGGGTCCGGGGTGTGCCGGGGCTGCATTGCTCACGACATGGGTTACAACTCCCTGGTTTCCATGTGGCATCTCGCCGTCACATATATTTGTGGTTATAACTGGCGGTTCCTCCCCTCCTGATGGACGAAGCATAGCTCATATTCTTCTCACCTTCGCTAGCCAACTTCTCACTCCCTCCTCCCTCCTTCGAATTGAAAGATCTTGATATTTTCGATCCCCTGGTAGAATAGTTATCATGGGAAAAACCGTGACCATTGGGTCTGGCATTTTTTTGGCCATTGGAGGTAAGCTGGCTCTTAACTATAATATTCACAAGTACATGTGAACGAAGCAGAGGTGCTGATTATTCTGCCAGGTTTCCTGTTTGGTTATGACAGTGGTGTGATAACTTCGACAATTGGTCAAGAGACTTTCATTGATTACTTCGGCAACCCAAATGCTTCCGAAACAGGTGGAATTGTCTCCTCTTTCACAGGAGGGGCTATCATCGGTGCATTAGCGGTGTCGTGGCTCGCAGATAGTTTGGGCCGCAAGAAGACCGTCTTCATCGGAGGAGTCATTTCGTCCTTCGGCTGTGCCCTGCAAGCTGGTTCGGTCACGATTGCTATGCTGATTGCTGGCCGTTTCATAGCTGGAATCGCTGTTGGCCTTCTCTCTGCTATTGTGCCAATGTACTGCGTAAGTCTCTCATTCTCGTCGGCTCATACCCCACCTTCGTTAAACTGACCGTTGCTAAATAGTCTGAAATTGCTGAGGCCTCTTATCGTGGTGCCCTTAGTGGTTTGCTTCAGTTTATGTTGTCCTGGGGTTTTTTCGCCGCCCAATGGATTGGATATGGTTGTAACTATAGTAGAACTGCGTTCCAATGTAAGACCTCTGTTATAAATATTCACTGGCACGACTGACGCAACAAACAGGGCGCTTTCCTTTAGCATTCCAAGTTGTACCGGGCCTTGCTCTTGCAGGCGGAATATGGTTCCTTCAAGAGAGCCCGCGATGGCTAATGGAGAAAGACCGCCATGACGACGCTCGAGAGGCACTTCGTATCCTCCACGGAAATGGTCAAAACGAAGAATATCTTGAACTCGAATACCGCGAAATCCACGACACTATTGTTGCCGAAAAACAGGTTTCCGTACGTTCTTGGAGCGGAATGGTCTCAAAGCCCGCTTGGAGGCGTCGCCTTGCCTTGGGAATGGGAATTCAGGCATTCGGACAGCTCTCCGGTATCAACGTTGTGAACTATTACGGACTTCGCATTTATGAGATTCTTGGTATCGACACGCGTACATCGCTAATGATAATCGGTATTTCCGGATCTCTTTCCATTGTCTACTGCGCGTTCGGCCTATACTTCCTGGAGCGTGTCGGCCGCATCAAGCCGATGATTTTCTCTGCCATTGGTTGCGCACTCACGCTGCTTGTTAATGCCATCCTCAGCCAGTACTACGTCACCGATGCGGACTCCGAGAGCTCCAATAAAAATGCACTGCGTGCAATGGTTGCCATGAACCTTGTCTTTTCGTTCTTCTTTACCTTCACCGGTATCATTACATGGGTGTACCCCGCAGAAATTTTCCCTGTTGAGATTCGTGCTCGCGGCAACTCGCTCTCGACACTTATGAACTGGTGTCTCGGATTGCTCATTGGCCAGATATCACCTTTGGCGCTTGATGCTGTTGGATTCCGCTACTTTTACGCCTTCTTCGTCTTTAATCTTTGCGCTGCGATTTGCTATATATTTTTATTCCCCGAGTAAGTCCCCTTTCTCTCATATATTTTATTGCTATTATTGCGTAAACATTACTAACAACTTATTTTCTCACAGGACTAAGGGTAAAACACTTGAGCAAATGGATACCTTATTTGGTGACCAGCTCGTTCCACACGCCCTGGAAGGTCCAGAAGCGGCCGATGCAGCCTTGGGACTCTTTCGTGAGAAACATGCTGTCACGGCCGAACAGGAGGAGCATGTTGATGAGACCCAGCCAAAGGATTAATTGTGTAGCGAATTGTCGTTGGCATTAAGTATGGCCTCGCAGGATCGTATCATAAGTACTCGAGTATCCCGACCGACAATTTAATCTGTATCATTTGCTGGACTTTTTCAGAGCGTACATACTGTAAAGCTTGTACACAAAATCATCTCTCTAAATTTTTGTCGCGACATCATCTCTGCTGTGTTTAATACAACACCTTTGAACCAGTAAAGAGTTATAGTCTACACCCACTACCACATTCAATGTTTTTAGTCAGATTGAACCAGAATTTACATATAGCAAGACGAATATATGTTCAGATATTTTGAGCTTATATGGCGTAATTACATCCCGATTGACGGTTATATTGCACGTCACATGTTACAAAATTTATGCAGGCACTGGCCCGCCCTCGTTCTTCACCCACGGTGTGCTCAACTTCAAGAGTTTCCCAAAATCTGGCGTTCCGAGTCCAGTAGCCGGATCCCAACCCTTTGTAGCATTCCAGCTTGCGCCCGGAATGATTGGGCTACCATTTGGGTCGCCATTAAATCTGCCTAATCCATTGCAACCCGTCGCTGCACCATGAACAATATCGTTGAATCCAGATTGTCCAACAGAGTAGATCCATGGGTTCAAAAATCCGAGAGGAGGAAGCTTGGACGATAAGCGTGCCGTGTTGAGGAGCGAGATAATACCAGCTGCTGCGGGAGACGCGCATGATGTACCCTGGTACTGAACGTCTTTGCCGCTGTCGTAAACGTGATAGCGGTATGACTGCGCCGCAATATCAGGGAAGCCGCGTCCTTTCTTGTTGTAATAACCAGCATTCTTGTCGCCAATTTGAGCAAGGTAGCCGCGGATTGCTTTATCCTGGTACTTTGGGCGAGGCCAGAGGTCAGAAAATCCACCCGATGAAAAGTAGGTGGCCTCCTCGGGGGCGATGTTGCGCGTGCCACCTACGGATGTTACCCATGGGCAGGAGGCCGGGAACTGAGGTTGGAATTTGGTGGTGTTCTTGCCATCGTTGGAGAGGCACCAGGTTCCCGTTCCAGAGTCACCAGAAGAGAATAGGACAGAGGTTCCACGGGCGCCGAGTTGAGCAAAGAGTTGGCAGACTTGCTTGGCGTAAGGAACGGGGATTTCCTAGGTTTGTTAGCAGGCAAGTGGGAGGTTACCAGGACTTAAAAGCGTACCTGCTCGTTCTCTCCATAGGAGATAGAGATGACTTGGGGGATCTTATTGTTTGGCAACTTCAACAAAGCAAGTAAGAAATCCAGGTATGGCTCGTTAGTATTGTCATCTGGGGTTGGAGAGTCTCCATCTGGAATGAGAAAGCCACGGCCGCCAACGCTGTACTCAGTGACAGGGTTAGGGTACCCAAGACCAAGCGCGTATTGGTTGTCGAGGTTGGCCTCTCCGCTGTCGGCGGTACTGTTTTGATCATTTAGACCACCATGATACTGGACCACGGTAAAGTTCTGTCCGACAGCATATTTGGCATATGTGTCTTCGAACTTTTCTAGGTCAGAGTATCGGGCATATTCTTCCAAGAAAGATGCGTATCCAATTTTGCTTCCGCTCTTTGGGTCGCCTTTGTAGTGCACATTGTAAAGCTGAAGGAGACAGGTTGGTGTAATTGAAGTATTGCAAGCGGGGTCAACTGTGGAAGAAACAGAAGGCTTCCACTTCAGGGAAGACACCGCTTGACCGTCCTCAACGATATGAACGGTCGACTTCTGCTTTTGGATATCTCCAAATCGCGTTGTTGGCTGTATAAAGTTGATGTGAGAAGCAATTTCATCCGGGACTGAGTATTGGAGGGTTCGAAGAACAGGACGCTTCCCGCTACCGTTGCGGAACCACTGGAACTTGGTATTGAGCAACTTGTTCGCGGTTCCGACATTTGTCTGGAGTACGATCCAATCGCCGTCATCAGCAATAGAGGTAATGCCATTGTCCGACAACCAACTGGCAACAGTACTAGATGTCTCATCGGTGGGAGCTAACAAGCTTCTCAACTCGAGACCCTCGTAATGCTGCCCGTACTTGGCGTTATCCGGCGTGGAAACAGCAATCATCTCCTCGTAGAACTCGTCAACATTCTGTTGTTTTAATGACAATCGGAGCTTGATTGCCGTCGCATCCCTTGCGGGGCCGACCAACGACCATCCTCTCGGGACCCCGCTCAATGCCTCGAATGGCTGAACGGCTACTACGACCGAGGCCGAGAGCAGTAGAGCCTGAACTACAGAACGAAGGACGAACATAATTGACAATTGCACCAGAAGCAAGCCGTGGAACTTGGCGGATGAAAAGAGAGTTGCGAGGACAGTACTTATAGTATCTCACCTACCTACGGACCTACTTTATCCGTCCAGTCTAGATTCCGTCATTATTAACAATTTCGCGCCCTCAAGGCATGCTCATGCACAGTAAAGCACCCTGATCTCCAGTTGGCATGTATAAACCTTCTTGATTGAGCTTGGCACGGTTGTCCGGTGTTGCTTGTGCTGCAACTCTCCCCTGGCGATAGTGCTGTTGCTTATCCGGGTGCGGCCTGTGGTTGGTACAGAGGTGATAGCTTCGGGAAGAAGACCTAATTAAGTATGACTGAACGGCCACCGAGCATCCAATGCGCTAACCTAAACTAGTAGGTAGATGGCTCTTGCGGCCGGCTAATGCTATCTTAACCTTGCCCTGGCAAACGACATTCCGATTATTGGCAGAGACAGAAACAACTCCGAGGACGTTGACAGGCGACAAGATTGTGGTCAAAAGATCAAGTATGGCTTGGCTGGGCACAGCCAAGCGTGGCTAAGAGGTAATAAGCATTTTCCTGGAGCCGTCCGCCACGAGAGGGCATGATTTACTGTGGAGGAACGAGTTAGTCTGCGTCGCGGCATCAGTATTTGTTATGAATCAGACGCCAAGGACCCCCAAGGCTTGGCCTCGATCGCGACGTCGTCCGTGATCGCTCAGCCTCATAATGCGCTTGAACTTCAAGTTTGCGATTCTCGTGAAAGGATGGGTGCCAGTGTCCAGCCTGACAATTCATACGGCGCCTATGCGCCCGTAGACACTCCGCTACAACATGCGACAGCAGCCACCAACCGGGCGCGACCGCATCCAGCCTTTCTCACTGATGAGGGACCTACCCTTTTTGTAGACACCCTGGGAAACATTCTAACGAGACGCGCGCCGACCGTCCGAATGATATGCTACATCGGCGCCATCCTACTCACCACCGACGTTGTCGCCCTGGGGCTCACCGCGAACGCATCCTCAAATGTCGACTCGACAGAAACAGCATCTGATGTCGACCCCGCGGGCATAATTATAGACACTATTGCTGGTTTCGCAGAGGTGACTTTGTTTGCTATCATGTCGTTTTGCTTCCTCTTTTGGAACTGGCACCTCGCCTACTTCCTTAGCATCACCCTCATTGGCATCTCTGCCTTGGGTACTGGTGCATACGGAATGGCTATCATGGCTATTAGCATGAGCAACTCGGTATGCGCCGATAAAGGAAGCTGCGAGGAAGCGCTGAAAAAGGGGATGGCTGGTGCGTGCATTAGGGTCTTGTTGACGTAAGATGGATACCCCACTACCCCGCGAGTACTCATACCCCGCCAGCCTGGATGCTAACGTTAATAGTGCTCCGTTTTGCTTGACGCTCACATTTTGGTACTTTGTCAAAGCTCGAAGGGAAGTCATCAAATTCAAAGCGGGGCTTCAAGGGCAACTCCAGACGCCGCTACGGCGGCTCGATGATGGGCATGATTTGGAGCCCTTGTTTGTGCCGAGGGAGGAGCGTTGAGCGCAGAGAGGTTTAATACGTAGGCGTACGAAGCGGCGGCAAGGTCGATAGATGAGTGCATCAGCAGTAAGCTCGATGACTACGAGCGGATACCCAATATTATATTTTTGTTAATTTATACTTTATGCAGCCTTATTTGTAGGAAAGATGGTTCGTAAGGTGCTACACAGCTAGCTATAACTGCCGCAGACGACTATCAGGCGAAGGTTGGAGCCAGGTTGCTTGTCTATCAAGCCATATTACTATGTGGTTTGTCGACATTAACGACACCTCTCAACTGCCCAGACAGCGTCCTGAGCCTGTTCTCATCGGTCCCCAGGTGTTTTTGATATCTCCTACCGGATCTAGCCCTTTCAGAACCGAGATCTCGCTATGCGGTATCTGCATCATGAAGTCGTAACACCACTTGCTCATCGTCAGATAGCCGCAGTCGGTGGGTTGATTGCGTCACGCAGCAACTTTCTTGGGAGCTTCGTGAAGTTGGCGGCGATGACATACTTTCCGATCGCTGGTTGGGCTTGCACAATACCACGGGTGGGAGTTTGAAACTGCGCGTTCTGTAGTGCATGTGCTTCCCTTGCAGTGCTAATTATCATAGGATAGTAGCGTCGGAACACTTTTGAATCGTCTTGTCGATCTTAGTCCAATCCCCGCAGCCGACGCCGCGGTATCCCGACGGTGACTGCATAGGTGTGTGGATACTGGAGGGGCGATCGGCTATTAATAATGAGAGCGGGATAGAAACAAGCTCCATACAGACTTATCTACTCGCATGACACAAGTGATAAAGATGCTTCGCCTTAATCAATCGCTTTTTTTCGCCATTGGCCATACTAGTCACCCTGTTTGCTCTCTCACCTTCTTACCTTGCTTGATTATTGTTATTTATTCGATTCCGGTGTAACACAATCCGCATGTTGTACGACGTGGTCCCAATCAAGGAACCCCCCGGGGTCAATGCAAGGGGGAGAGGCGCAGCCCAGTCGCGATTAGTGACAGCATCAACTCAGCTACAGTATTCTCGAGTTCCGATGTTTAGATGGACTATTAGAAAGAAGTTATATGGGTAACCACCAGCAGAATACTCACTACTATATGCTTCTGTTGACATTAAGAGGTCGTTATCATGTCGATTAATCCCCAGTCTCGGTCCGCCTTCGATACCAGTTTCATTACTCTTCCCCCAGAGATCCGCTATGTCATCTATCTCGAAATGTGGCGCTCCCATGGCCTCCGTCAACACATCACCTGGCATGACAGAGACCAGAACGCCCATTTCTGCAGTTGGCCGTGCACGACAGAGTATGAGGTCGAGGACAAGCTGCAGCATGAGATTGAGGAGTTAAGACGTCAGAAAGGAGTCCCTCTCGGTCAGAATATGGGAACACATTGGCAACCGAAGGATCCTGAGATAACAGTTTTGACTCGCCACCTCCAATCTACATGGTATAACCACTGGGCGTGCCATAAGCGTGCGTTGGACAAGCATGGCTTTGAGGTGAATTATGGGTTCAGTACATCGCGGACTGAATGTTGGAAGAAAGCAAGGGCGGATGAAAATGAAGAGCTTGTACCCGCTTGGAGTCCGTATCTTCCCATGCTGTTGTCATGTAAGCTTATGTATGTCCCTCTCTATATTCGACCTTCACTTGGGGCACATTACTATGCAACATTTGCTAACTCTATGTGGCTTTAGATCAGAGGAATGCCTAAAGTCCATCTATGAATCAACAACCTTCATATTCTTCGACTTAGAAACAGTTCAGATGTTCTTGGGTCATTGCCAACTCACCCCAGGCATAGAGCACTGGCCAAGAGTAGGCATCACACCCCCCGGTCTCTTCAAGTACGCCAGGTCTCTGGAATTCTCCCTCAGTCCGGACTCCCCCAAGTTGCTCAACTGTACGAGATTCAACCTTGCCGGCACCGAGGTCCGCCACGACTTCTACGACTTCCACTGGCTACGTCTTCCAGAGTTCCAGAACCTCGAGAGCATTAATATCTGGATCTCAGCTCGGTCGCTGATTCCGTCTGCCAAGGTAAAGGATCCTCACGACTTCACCGGCATCACAGAGTTTGATGTCGACGCTCTGCAACAGGTCCTAGCTCATCTAGACCCAGTTGCAAACGTAACACTGAGCACGCCGCTGGGTCCGAGCGTGGGTCCAGAGGAGGGCTACGTAGAGGGATTCAAGGCCCGCGTCTACAAACGCGGCTCTGGCGATACATTCCATCCGATGTTATATCCGCCATTAGAACAGGGGGGCACATATGACTGTATGATCCATACGGCCCCCAATAGGTATGTCCACCATCTTGTCTGGTCTAGTAGAAACTTCTTTCTGACGCTTGATCTTACCGAAGGGAGGTACGGTTATTAACCAATAATGGCGCATGGCATCTTGTCATGAGGTCAGTTTGAGGACTTGCGCTCATCGGACAAAAAAACGACCTCAAGCGCTATGAAGAGCAGCAGAAGATTATTGCGGAAATAGGTAAGAAGTTCGAATAGCCGACATGCAGCGCGTGGTTCAATTTGAGGTTATAAATTCGCCATAGGGAGGCATTGCTTAAATCAGATAAACTGTGGTCAGAATAGTGTTGCCTTGATAATCTGTCGCCATTTATATGATATTTCTTGCTCTAAGCGGTGCCCCATGACCAGGGCGTTTGACATTGTGCTTTTCTCCAACGACCAGAGCGTTTGTTTAACACCATGCTTTTCCCAAACGCGGCCGGCACAGGCGCCAAGCACCCGTCGCCCCTTTCCGTACTCCTGCATTCCCATAACCACAAATCCCCCAGTTTCTCCCCTTGCTGCAAAGGGACCGACGCACCAGTACTCAATCACTCACACGGGTCTTGTGGTCTAGTGGTATGATTCTCGCTTAGGGTCCACCCTACAGCTAATGTTTGCGAGAGGTCCCCGATTCGATCTCGGGCAAGACCCCATCAGTATATTTTTTATTTTTTTGCACAAATACACTGTGGAGTTACGGAACGAACACACTCAAAAAGAAGTCGAATGTACACAAAAAAGAGAATATCTTTCATTTTTCACATAGTCCGTTCATTATCCTGTAATTTTTCAAGACAAGATGTAGTAGATGGAACTCGAATGTCCATTAATTTTCCCTGCCCATCACTAATCACTCACAACCCCGCGTCTCTCGCGGAGGTTATCCACCGTCTATTATTACCCCCCATCTATAATTGCATCGCTCATGTATATCCACCACTGCGACTTCCCCATCCTCCATCATAGGCGCAACGAAGAAAAGAAAGGGGAGAGGAGGGGGCCACAAAAGGCCGCCTCGCCTCTCCTTTCGCTGCGAGCTCGGGGATTCAACCCCCTCCGCCCGGCCAATAAAAAATGCAAGTTATGTACGAAAAGGACAAACGAAAAAAGTATGCGCCCGGTCAGATGGTACTGTAGTCTCTCATCATCCGCCAAATAGCCAAAACAAAGTGGCAAACAAACAAAACAACGCTAAAGGAGACAAATTCATCACGAAGCACTAAACATCGTCGGATCAGGTCTGCGCGATCAAATGCTCATATCCCCGGTCTCGACATTGTGCTTCTGGCACGCAACCATGATTTCGACCTGCTTGGCGATATCGCCTAAGCGGCTGAGAACGACCTTGTTTCCATCCACGAATCCGAAGATGGTGTACTCGATCCCGACGTCCTTGCAGAACTCGCGGACGAGCGCCTGCACTCGTCGGAGGTTGTGGCGCGGTACGCGCGGGAACAGGTGGTGCACGGCCTGGAACTGGAGACCGCCGTGGATGAAGTCCAACCAGGCGGGGCAGTCAACGTCCATGGTGGTGCGCAGCTGCTTCTGGGCGAAGGACTCGGTGGCTCCGAGGTCCGCGGTCGACATACCCCAGTGGGAGAGGGTGATCTGGACGTGCAGTGGCATGGTGATGATGTGGGAGACGAGAACGAAGGCCACGCGGATGGTCCAGGTGGGGAGGGTGAGCCACAGGAGGCGGTAGCCGAATAGGTACCAGTAGCAGGCCATGAAGAGCATTTCGGTGGGGCGCGTCCAGGCTGCCGTGCCCTTGTTGGAGGCGCGCGGCGAGATCAGATGCAGCCAGGAAAGAAGGTAAAGGTTGAAGCGCGCAATGCCCATGACGGGGTAGTAGGTGTATTTCTGGAACTTGATGGCGACCTCGCAGGCACGGTCCCAGGCGAAGTCAAAGTTGTAGTAGGAGGAGCGGATTGACTGGAAGAACATGGGGGAGTTGGCGAAAAGGGGGACGTTCTGAATATCTGGGTCGTGGACCTGGTGTATGTTATTAGTAGATGGTCTCATAGGGGGGTTCTAGGAGTGCATACAGGGTGGTTTGGAACCAAGTGGTGGACGTTGTGGCTGCTCTTCCACCATCCAATGGATAGTCCACAGCAGAAATCCGCAATAAAGATGCCAATAAGCGTGTCCGCGATGTAGTTGTGGGTGATGGCCAAATGGCCAGCGTCATGCGCCGTGAACATGATCTGGTGCCAAAACAACCCGAGAAGCATGGCGGAGGTCATATACCACTCGTACTTTAGCGCCACCATGCAGAGAGCAAAGATCGAGAGGTAGCGGACACACTCCTTTCCATATTCGATATAGCGGCACTCGTAATGGCCATTGTCCTGAACACTCTGGTGTAGCTGGCGGTACTTGCTGATGATGGTCCCCTGCGTTGCCGGGTCCACAGATGGGAATCTGCCAACGTCCGAGTCGATCTCTAGCTGCTCAGCAAGGTCCATGAACTCGACCTGGGTGCAGCTTCTTGGAAACTTGTCCAAGGTGCCGGTAACCAGCCCATTCACATCCATCTTGTCCTGCAGGTTGCTGAGCACCAGCGGGTTTTCGTCCGCAAGCTTGGGGCAAGGGGGCGGCGAGGCCCTCTTGTTGCAGATCCCATCGGTTTCAGGGAGAGTTGAAGTCTTCGAAGGGCAGAGCGTGGTTGTGATTGTCTTTGCGCATTTTCGCATGTTCGGTTCCCCTTCGTATGGGCGGAAGATACCACCCGAGATGGGAGGCTCAAAGTTGACCCATGGTCCTTCTATATATCCAATTCGGAAGCTATCCATCCTTGGGAAGGTTTCCAAAGAGTGGTAGCTATTGATCGACACGGTAAAGTTTAGTTTTTGTTCTCTTGATTGGAGGGGGCAGACAGGTGAGTTGGAACAACTCAATGGCAGGAGCTTGATGCGGCAAGGACCATGAGAGCTTGATAGTTCGAATAGAGAAAGAGTGAAGAGTCCGCCAAATTAATTTACATTTTGATCTCGTCCGTGGCATCTCGGCCCACCATGTGCTGAATCGGCAGCTTGCCTCCTGGATGCCTCTCGAGCCATTTGTCCAGGCGCAGGACCTTGCCGTCGAAGATGACGATGGATTGTTTGTTGGCAATGAGGCCTTCGATCTGGCGGCGAGAGAGAACACCGGAGCGGCTCATCTTGAAGGCGGTTTGGGGGGGAATGCAAACGTAAGAAGCGGATGAAAGAAGGAAGGGCGCCCCAGAGGCTTGGGGAGGAGTTAAAAGAGGAAGCAGCAGCAGCAAAGGTAGGGTGCAGCTGGTCACAAGAAGGGTGAAAGGTATAGTCTCCTGAGTGAGTGTCGAGAAGAAAGAGGGACGGTGAAATGAATGTGTAACACTTGGGGGGAGGAAGTAAGGTAAAAAGTAAAGAGAGGGTGGTGTGAGGTAGCAGGCAGTAGATCACAAGGTAGCAGAGCAGGGGAATCGTAATATGAGAATTTAGATGGAGCACACCACAAGCAGCAGAGATACTTACAGTACCTTGGGACAAAGAGGCACAAGGGGACAACCAACAGGCAAGGCACGTCAAAAGAAAAGTCAAAATTGGACGGGAGAGGGGGAGGAATTGAGGAGAAAGGAGGAGGAATTGGAGGCAGGAGAGAGGGGCGAGGGGCAATCAATGAACCCATCTGTCGGCCAACCCGCATCGTGGAGGAGCAAAGGACGACGACGAGTAGGGTAGGAGCAGGTATCAGTAGTAGTTGGAGTACTTGAAACTGACTAGAATTCCTCTTATGTTGTGTAAGTATCTTTGCTAAAATAGTACATCGTTGTTTAGTAGGGGGCTGCCAATGGAGGCTAAGGGACGCTACGGTACAAGGTAGTGGCCGAGAGAGATTGACCGGATCTACAAAGCGACGAAACGACTGGTTGAGGACAGAGAGGACATGGAGAGGTACATGAGTTAGTATGCAGGCAACAGTATAAAAGTCATGTATCTCCAAATGGTGGTACGTACACGACAGTGGACAGTTTGGTACATGGACAGATGTGGGATGGGGACAAAAATGGCAGGGGAAGGTAGGGAAGGTACAAGGGGATGGTGTGGGATGGCATGGAATCGTATTGGCTGGTACCTGAGAGCCACGTTCTGGGTTTTTCTGGTTTCAACCAAGATTGGCATGGGGGCGACAACAAGAACTGGAGATGTGGAGTGTCACAAATACGCGCAATACGCACTCCCGTCCACACAGAAAATAGAAAGACTGGGGGTTTGGCTGCACACACAACATCAACACAGTAGGCGATGATGAGACACATTGAGGCGCAGACAACGCTATGGTGAAAATAATATGGGAACGTGGAACACAGTGACGCGTTAAAAGGCGCGCATATCAAATCGTCGTCCTATTATGATGCTATGGTGGCGACAACCCCACCACGCATATCTGGGGATCAGTGGGAAATCAGTGGGATATGTGGGATGGCTGCAACGGTATCCAGCGATGACCCCAAGGCGGTTCGTTCGTTCCTGCGATGCTATCTGCGACGGTCATGCGATGGCCCTGCTCCTGTTGGATTGCGGGGTAGCATTCAGCGAGTCAACGATAGGTCTAGAAGAGTCAAGGAGGACAGATTCCGCACAATACGGAGTGCGCCAGTGCGCAGAGAAGGAGACGGAGAACGGAGCATCCCATACAAACCCATATAAACCCATACAATCCATACAGCCCAACCCATATAACCGATATAATCCGTATCCTCTTCCACTCCACCTGGAGACAGATTTCCCTGTTTTGGCCATTTGTGTGGTTGTATATAGTTTCTTCCTCAGGCAGCTTGTACTGTAGGCTGTGTAGAGTAGGCTGAGTGTGCGCACATCCACACCATGTTCGAGTCAAGCCGAGACACATCGAGACAAGGTCGAGACGGGAATAAAGTGGGCGGCAGCCGTAGTCTGGTATACTTTCGTAGGTGCAGTAAGTAGAGGTATTGGCGCACTTCGCACTTTCATAGCACCCCACGGGAGAGCGTTGGTGCCGCTGCATCGGGGAGGTGCGCGAGTTTCACCTGCCACCGTTCTTGGCGCGAGTAGGTAATGGTGAACAGATGATCATGGAGCGCGTACGACGCCCAGCTCCATCTGCTCCATCGGCTGAAGCTGACCCATACGCGGAAGGCGCATACGGATGCGATCTGCGGCCAAGGACGTTCCGTAGGGGCGGGCGGGAAATATTGATCGTTTGGATGTACAGTAAGTATGTACTACTGTGAAGCTGGGTACGGTAGAATATGGATATAGTAGTACGGTGATGTAGGTGAGTATAGTATGTACCATCCATTCATCCCAGAGTGAAGAGCGTCATTATCATCCACAAACGCACAAACCAAGATGTAAGGGGCGAAGGGACGATACCACCCGAGACTCACCGTACCCGTCCCGTGTCCTATACGCGGGAAAGCGAGAAAAACCGAAGAAGGAAGGAAAGCATACGTACGCCCCCCAACTCCTATGCGCCAACGCCCTCACACCTCGGTATGGCTCCGTACTGTATGGTATGGATCAAGTTGCTCGCGGAGAAAATAAGGCCGACAAATGGAAATCTGCTTCTTCCCTCCCCCCTCCCTGGCCTGTCAAAATGCAGGTTAATCTCAGTCCATCCCCGAAGGCGCAAGGGGTGGATGCGTAGCGTGTGTCTGTGAAGCTGCTAACTCTTGCTAACTCCACGTATATCCTTGCTAGAGTGCAGTAAGTAGCTTGTTGGAAGCATGCTAACACGGCTGAAGTATGGGCGCAGTCGCTCTAGTGGCTGGGCACGGTGACTTCCAGAAATCCAAGAATACTTCGCTCTCCTATTTCTGGTGTACGTGGAGATTTTGCTTGCTTGTGCTTGTGTCTCTGTTTGTGTGGTCGTGTTTGTGCTGTGCCGCCCCAGCGCAATGGACGAAAGGGAGACGACGACGACGACGACGGGGGGGGCGTAAAAGCAGGGTCATGACACGACACGCAACAACCACGCAAATGCAACTCCGTATCGAGGGAAAGGAATATTCCTCGGCTGAATGTCACTGCATGTCACCACACCCTCTTCTTTTTTCTGTCTTTCCTGTCTTGGAGGGAAGAAGCATACGGACACGGAGGCTTCTCCGTAGGGGAAGGTGTGGAGGGAAAGACAGGATTCACACAGGACAGCATCCTGCACTGAACCATCATCCATCCCCTGGCATACTCGCAAAGACTGAGATATGCGTTTAATCACATGACTACATAGTTGCTCCGCGCGGCCACCCTACAATTAAGATTTATTAGGTAATGTGTGGTGTTGTTCTGTCTAAGATGTACCAGGATGAAATTATAGCGAAGATCGTGTAAGCACGTGACTATATTGGGGAAAGTGGGCCATGATATCATGTGACGCAAACGGACAACTACGGGCCGTTGTTGATTCCATAACAGAGATGCTATATCCCATTTTTAGAACACAAAAAGCAATCAGTGTAAACTATCGATTTATCACTATAATATATTGGTTATAGGGTATAGCGAAAGAGAATAAAGTTACTCAGCAGCCGCCTCTCTACAGTCGTTCCGTCAGTACCACACATCCAACAACCCCATTCTTCAATAAGATGGGGTGTACTGTCATGTCATCGGGTCTAAATATCTCAATTCTGGTGAGATCTTTCTGTTTGTATCGATGTCAGCAGTAATTTTGTCTGGAGTGTAATAGAAATGAGGAGTTGACAAATAATATTGTTGTTAATATTACTTCATTGATATTCTCATGTTCAAACTTTATAAACGTTCAAATCTTATATTTTTATACTGTTCTTTCACAACCCTCAAATATTTACTGGTAAAACTCCCTCCACCTCGCCAGTCCCACTCCCCATCAACCACCTCCGCAGTCAAAACGATCCAAGGCCGCGCCCGTTAAGCCTTGGTTTGGCGTTTACTACCCAATATTATCGCGCGGCAAACTCTTGGATTTGCCACTTCCTTGGTCGTCAATGCGGCGTCGCACGTGACCCGGACTATACCTACACCGAAAACAGCCGAGATCACGATTTTACCTGTAAACCTTCACTCCCATCCTCCATATTGCCACTTCCTCTCCACTCCAGTAAGGCTTTGCATATTGAACGTAGCCCTACCTATTCACGCTCACCATCTAGCAGGCTCCCATCCCATTCAATCTTCCGTGAAGGAGAGAGAGAGAGAGACCCTACACATTCCTCACCGCCGCGGAAACAGAGAGACCCCGCACCTGACCTATCGAACAATCCACCCGTCCCCCTCCAAAGCGGCTGCGTGAACACAACCCCCATCCCATGTTTGCTTGAGCCACCACCGCAAAGATGATGATCACACGTGGATTCTCGCTCACCAACTTCGCCATTGGCACCTCGGCCTTGTGCTTCCAGATCTTCGTCCTGTACCCGTGGCACCAGCAGCTCGACGATGACTTCAAGGAGCTGAAGAAGGAGCACCTGCGCGTGCTGCATGGGGGAGAGAAGGCCCGTATGGCTGAGCTGAAGGAGATTAGGGAGGGACTGAGCATCTTGAACAAGAAGTCTACCTGAAATGGTCACTTTTTTTTTTATAGCGATCATCCATTTCTACAACCCGGCGCTCCTGTCGCGGCGCTGGTCTTCCAGAAGTGGAATTCTTTGCTGGAGATGCTGTGGAAATTGGTGCCATCGGTTTCCTGCGCTGGTGTATGCGGTTCTAGACTAGACTTCTCATAGAGAATAGAACATGGCAGCATTCATCTTCTCGAGAGATTGTCTAAAAAAATCGTGATTTATAGTTGAGAGCCCGTGGCTTAGCGGATAGGGGATATAAGAGCTATTCGACTATTCCGCACTGAGAGGAGAGGGTGAGGTGACATTTGAAAAGGTGCTGAGAGGGACTTCGCAGCTGGTCCGGCGGCATTGTGTTTATTCACCTTCTCGGGCTGGGACAGAATATATTCTTCGATATGAACATAAGATACAATTATAATGTAAATTTATATTTATCGTCCTACTTTAAAAGTATAAAAAGGAGGCCACGAACAACAATATCTAGGAGACTGGTAGCACCTTAACATTATCCGGCTACTTTGAGTGTCTACAAAACCAATATAGGTTGTCCCATATTGAAGCCTACTTTGACATCGGAAACTTGCGCACAGATTGACTCTGGTTAAAACATCCCTCGCAGAGGTCTTGATACCTGCGATATTTCGGCTTATGATCCAATATATCAATTACCCACCCCCTCTTGCCCGTATCCCCCATATCACCCTCTTCAATCGAGATGCGCTTTTCAACCAGGAAAACCTCTTCATGCAGGCCATTCAGCCTATCCGCCCTATGCACATACTTACTGTGCGCTGGCCCATCCATCCAAGACGGATTTATCCATGCCTCGTCCGACTGTGGGTCTACGGACATTGGTCTATTAGGACTGCGATAGTCTCCTCCCAACTGTAGCACGGGGTTAAATTCACTGTCAAACCCAAACTTCAGCAGCTCCCAACGCCTATCACCGCGGTCCCATGTTATCATACCCACTGTACCGCTCTTACCAACCGGAAGCTCTAGCAAGCGCTTCTCATCGTCCCACGGAGTATGTCTTGTCGTAACATCTGACAACGGCACTTGTTCACCCTCTGCCTTCGCCACTGTGTAGATCGGTGATGAGAAATTCCGCATGTAAAACCCATAGAAGCGCTCCGGTGCCAGGGTCGTCCCCCACAAGTGCTGCTGCACAAACACATCTCTATACATCAATGTTTCCGCCAGCTCCTCCTTGAAGACAAATCTATCTTCCCCCTCAAGTGCCACGCGTGCGTGCTGGCCAGCCTGTGGAAGAAGACTTAGGAAAATCCCCACGCGACTGTCTGGCTGACCTGCACGTTCGCAGTCCAGCGCGGCGAGATAAGTGTCCATAGCCCATGGCATCATGGGGAGCTGAATTGATAGTCCCAGGTTTGTGACAGTGTATGGGGATTTGTTCCAACGCTCACGTGTCTCGACGATATCCGCGCACCCCGCGAAGTCAGCTGGGGACCGCGCGAGTAGACCGCGAGCGCAGGGTTCCTTGGAGCTCCATGCAAAGAGTGAGTGGTCGGCCGAGTGTTTCATAATCTCCTCTTGTAGACGGATGAAGGCGCGCTCGCCCTCGCCATATAACATTGGCATATTGACCCCAAATAATCCGAACAGACAGTACGCTATGTCCTCTGGGACAGTCGTCTTGCGCTCCGCGGCCCAAGACATACGCCGCGCAATGCTGAATGCTGCTAGCTCACCACCATTGAGAGCATCCATATCAATCCCCGTCTTTTCTGCAATGGCGGTTCCCAGCGACGCCTTCGTCCCGACCTTCTGCCATGCCATGTTGTAAAACTCTAGCTTCGCCGGCGCCAAAAGCTCCTGGAGCGTCCATCCGCGAGAGAACCACACACTACTCGCAAATTCTGCCACGCCATCTCCTGCCGTCACATCATCATTCTCGACGTCCGAAAGAAAGGCATAGCACACAGCCGCCTCACGGTACCACCGGTACATCGAGTTGATGGCCACCGAGAGCTCGGCACTACTGCTTTTATCGATGCAGCACGTGTCCACCCAGGCATACCCCAGATCGTCGCGAACTGCCAGTGCGCATGTTTGCACAATTTTTGCATATCCCGGCATCTTAACAGCTGTGCCATCTTGCATTTGCTGAAGAGAGACCTCACCATCGTGCCAGCGATGGGAGAGAACTGCGTATGGGGGTGCGTGGGCGTCGAAAAATATTTTGATGGCGAGCGTGGTGGTATTTATGAGACGCATTGTGCTGGTTGGGGCGCACAAGGCGTGCGGGGAGAGAGATTATTATATTTTGGTGGGCACGAGAGATCGAAGATATTCGCGGTTATATTTGGGGAAACTAGTAATCGCGGTGGAAATGTTACTCCGCTGCATCGGTTGACAATTAGCCGTGCACACATCAACTCTTGGTGAATGATTATCGAGAACATCGTGCTCAACGCGGATTGTTTGTTTGTTGTATTATATGAAGCATTTGCTAAGGTTGTAGGGCGCTTAACTGTTGGTAGGCTTAATGGGGAGGGAATAGCAACTGTGAAACCAAAGACAGAATATGGCCTTGATTCCATATATGTGCTCTATGATGTGTAAATACTTGCTATCGTTGGGTTATAAAATTGTATTGCACAAGATGCATAGAAAAGAATGCCGAAAGAATTTATTGGGCTTTGTGCCAGTGTTGCCCGAGTACCGCTTCGAGTACTACTCGGAGAATCCTCGAGTACCGGCCT
>JPJU01002661.1:0-38870 GCA_000750735.1 Pseudogymnoascus sp. VKM F-4246
GGCGGTGGGAGGTTGTGTTGGAGGGTCGTTATGATATTATATGTTGAGGCCGGAATCGTTATTTTGGAGGACGTGTGACGGGGGTCGTGCCCAGTATGAGTACTGCCAAAGTGCCTTATTTAATCGATAAGATAAGGGTGTGCACTCTAGCTCCGCCGCGGGGTCAAAAAGTTTAGCCTTCCATTTAGTGCCTGAGGCCTCGGAATTTTCGGGGAATGCGTCCCGCCGGGAGGATGGATGGGTTTCGCTATCGATGGCCCCGTTGTGACGCTAAGTGGCACTAAGCCCCGGCCACAACAATATCTGTGTATAGCTTTGCCCATAAACCTCTGCTTGCAACGCTTTTTTTTTTCTCTTGCAAAAGATTTACTGTGATCGTTTGCCGGCGAGGCTCACTTGTTCAGACAATGGATAATCAGTTTGGTTCGAAGACGGAAACGTTTTTGAAATGGTTGAACCATGTTGGTGTGCAGGTCAGCTCAAAGGCTGAGCTTACTGATTTGAGAGCGGATGGTCGAGGCAGGGCACTGGGTATGTGGCTTCTTTGACGATGTTTCTCCAACACCCTGCGGTTATTGCTTGCAATATGATAAAAATGGACTTCACACGCCGTTATCATGTCGTTCTTTGTTTGAGAATGCTGGCTAACAATTTTCTCAGTCGCCAAGGGCGATTTTGCAGAAGACGAGCTGATCTTCAGCGTCCCTCGAACAAGCACCTTGAGTGTGAAAGCGGCACTTCCGGAATTACTATCCGACAGACAGGATATTTCGGCTGAAGATGTTCATGATATGCCGGGTTGGGCGGTTAGTCGAATATTGTTCATTTTCTCTTTTCAGCATTGTGCTAACATCTACAGGCTCTGACCGCCGTCATCATGTCAGAGGGATTACGCCCCGACTCGAAATGGGCACCATATTTCAACGTCCTCCCCACCGAACTTGACAGCCTCGTCTTTTGGAGCCCCGAAGAGCTCGCCGAACTTCAAGCCAGCGCTGTCGTGAAGAAGATTGGTAAAAGCAAGGCTGAGGAAATTTTCCACGAGAGTATTTCGAAAATCACTCCTGAAGGCGCCAGCGTCGACATGTTTCACCGCGTTGCATCGACTATAATGGCATATGCATTTGACATACCTGAGAATGAGCAGGAGGAGGAGGAGGGCGCAAATGACGACGAACTTGTCGATGACGATGAGCAAAAGACCTCCCTCGCCATGATCCCTTTGGCCGATATGCTGAATGCCGACGCGGACAACAACGCACGTCTGCATTACGACGGAGAAGAACTGGAAATGAGAACCATAAAACCGATACGTGCTGGAGAGGAGATTCTGAACGACTATGGCCAAATTCCACGCTCTGATCTCCTCCGGAGATACGGTTATGTGACCGACAAGTACGCTCCTTTCGACGTAGCCGAGATCTCCACGTCAACCATAACCGACCATATTTATCAAGACCTTGCAGGCGAGCTGAAGATATATCTTCCTGCTAGTGAAATCGAAGCGCGACTAGAACTCGCTAGACGTGAAGACGTCTACGAGGATGCGTATGACATCGGCCACGCCACTGAAGAATGGCCATGCGTATCCGATGAGCTTGTCGCTCTCGTTTACCTACTTCTCGTCGGCGAAGAGACCCTTGCCGCAATCCAATCTTCCAAGATGAGCATGCCTTCTCGATCAAAGCTGGAGACAGAGTTGGTCGGCAAGGCCTTACAGCGTATCATGGAGCGAAGGGAGCGAGAATACGCCACCACGGCCGAAGAAGACGAGAATCTGCTCCAGGCAGGCGACCACTCCAACCGAGTCCGTATGGCCATACAAGTGCGAATGGGAGAGAAGCAGGTCCTGAGGGAGGCAAAACAAGAGGTTGGAAAATTCCAAGGTGACAACAAGCGAATGCTGGGGAGGGAAAAGAGAGAGAGGGAGGACGACGAGCACGTTTCACAAAAGAAGAGCAGGCACAGATAAGTTAACATTATTTTTTGTGTGACAAGCTATCTCCAAAGAAAGACACAGGACAGACAACATCCGCTCCTGAATCATTCCATCTTGTCGCTTCTTCCACATCTCTTATACTTTGACCGCACGCTAGAGTACATACCCTCCTCTTGGTCAGGGAGAAGGCAATCTAAAATCAACAAGTTTCGACGCAATGCTAGCCCAACCCAGGGCAACGCCGAACAAAAAACACAAAGCCTATATACACATCAAGACTATCCACAGTCTGATGAACCTGAGAGTGTCGAATCAGGTTGGTTTTTGAGAGGGGAGAGCGATTGAGGGTCGATTTGCAGGATTCGGCGCTGTACCGTTTGCGACAGGGCCGTTGGCGCCTGCGATTTCCGGAGGTGGCCTTCGGTTCCTGTCGGTGTATGGGATGGTAGCTCTGAACTTCAACGCATTGGTGTCGTACGGGTCTACATCATACATCGGAACATCGTCATCGTCATCCTGGTCATACTTCCATCGATCGGACCGAGAATCAGTCGGATCTGCTGGCGGAGATGGTAGACCCCTCCTGTCAATCCACAGCCGCCCGAGACGGCCGATACGCCTACGATATGAGGGCTGGCCGTGTGGCTCCTCCTCTGCTGGTGGCGAGAAGCCACGCATCTCTCTGGGTTCCAAAGCATTCTCGCACGACGACTCTTCGCTTACCGATGCAGGTGGTGTCATCAGGTACTGCGTCGTCGCAAGACGGAAGCTGGAATCTGGGGGCGGGGTGCGAGCATCGGAGAGTGGTTCTCTCGTCATGTCGATATGGTTTTGGTTCCACCTCTGGTGTTGTTGTATCTTGGAATCGATCTCCATTTGAAGTAAGTTCTCCTTCTGGGCGAGCACATCCGACAACAGAGTAAGGTCGGCCTCGATTGTGCGACCATCGGTTCTGCTGCTGGGAATGCGGATCTGGGTACCAGGGGTACGTTGAAGTTGAGGTACCTCGACGGGCTTCCTTTTCTGTGGCTGTTGGACGATGTTAGCAGTGATTCTATTACTGTCGCGCCGATGTAAGTCACATACCTTTTGGTTAATGAGGACTTCGTCATCGACCTTGATGCCGAGTCTCTGTCTGATCTCCTTGACCTTGCCACGTTGTTCGAAGATCGAACGGTCAATCGCGAGAAGATCTCGCTTGGCATGTTCCCTCTGAAGAGACATGAGGACAAGCTGTCGTCCATCCTCCAATTCCTTGCGCAATTTGCGTAATTTATCCGTGACTTGGATATCTCGTGCCCTCGTCTTACGGGTCTGGCGAACATCACGGCGACGGAAGCAAACGTACGGGTCTCCATCGTCGTTGTCCTGATGAAGCTCGAATTTCAGAGACGGCTGAAGTGGTCTGTTGCTGGAACACTGCCTCCTCGTCTTCCAATAATCATAGATGTCCTTGGCGAAAGCTTGAGCTTTCTTATCAACCTCCTGCTTCAAGGCAAATTCCATCATTTCAAACCCAGCTACAGTATTGTCAACTGCGGCGAAGGGTGTTTGGCGGTCTGCGGTGGTCTCAAAGGCCTCCATGATCTTCTCGAAGTCATCCTCAGAGCATTGGCCCGAAGGGGGCTTCTTTTGGTTGTATGCCTTGAGGAAGACATCGTCATCAGTGGTCATGTCATATTGACAACCAGTACACTCTTCTACCGTTTGGGAGAAGCGAATGTAAGATGATGACTTGGAGAACTTGAAAGCATACAGTTCATCATAGTTGATATCTTTGGTTTCCTCCGATGGAGGTGCTGGCACTATCTTCTTTGCTTCCTCCTTGGAGCCGCGCCCGAGGGCAGCGGCCAAGGCCTCTTGGAGATGGTATTCCTATGAAAGTAAGTATTGGTATTGCAAGGTAAACCCGTGGAAAGATTGTTATCTGCAGCCATGACGGCTGTTGGGGGAGGGGCGCGGGGAGTAAAAAGGCCATATTGATATTGCCATGCGTAAAAAGTGAATAACATCACGTGAGAAGGGGATTACGTATACTAAAAATAGCAAACTTACATTCTCTTCTGACTTTTCGACGCCGGTCTCGACTTTATATTGGTTATCGACGAGTTCTTTGTATTCGTCCGAGTCTATTTGATCCTCACGGATAACACTGAGGGGTTGTTTGGGTGAGAGTTTCCGGGTCCGAAAGCGCAGGCCCGGCTGAGTACTTCGCGTCATGACCGGCCAGGAGTGGCGAGACAAGAGCAGTGCCCAAACAGCGAAATTTCCTTAAGGACACCCAGGCAAAACTGGTGTCTTTAAAAAGCGCGTATCATCAGTTGATGGCTTAACGACTTTTTAGGTCCAAAAGTCGTGATGTTGTGGTTCTTTTGATGTTTTTGTCGTCGCGATCTGATGACTTGACGTTGGCGACGCTCCTGCTGCAAGTTTTTGTTTGGGTGCTTGGTTGTGAGGGTGATAGCACCAAGAGTGGTCAAGCGTGGAATTGGGCAACTAGCGGATAACGGACAGATTGGTAGGATTAGCCGAACCCAATATCACGATACAGAGATAGTGTATTTGTATGTGAATGAATGTGAATCCGATGTGAATGCGAACATAAAATAAATTCTTTGACGCTTTTTGAATGATCTTGTATATTCCCCAGCTGCGCCCATTCTATTATTTCATAAAGCGACAATAGAAAGAACAGTGAAAGCTCCTTTTCTACCTTCGCACCTGCCCAACTCCTCGACCCGGAGCCTCTTACTCAGCTAGGCTGCCCCGTCATACAACCAGGAGCCCCAAGCTCTCTCCAGGACGCACATTCTCCCACTGCGACCCAGACAACACGCGATCGACTTATTCACCTCATCCGACTATCCACCTCTCACCAAAACATCCGCCAGGATGGGCAACACCAGCAGTGCTGTCATCGAAAACATTGTGGAAGGGTCCAATTGTGCGCGCACCCCGCCGTGGCTGGCCAGACCCCCCCATCGATTCCAAGGCTGACAACTGAGACTACTAGTCGACAGAGATGAGGTCGACAGGCTTCGCAAGCGCTTCATGAAGCTGGACAAGGTTTGCAGCCACCACGAACGCACTGTGTTGTATCGCCAGCTTACATACCCCTCCAGGACAACTCGGGCACCATCGAGCGCGAGGAGTTCCTCAGCCTTCCCCAGATTGCCTCGAATCCCTTAGCCACCCGGTAGGCGCACACATATACACACATACTAGACGGGCTATAGCTGACAGGGGGGCAGTCTGATTGCGATATTCGACGAGGATGGAGGCGGCGATGTCGATTTCCAAGAATTCGTGTCGGGGTTGAGTGCATTCAGCAGCAAGGGGAACAAGGAGCAGAAGCTGCGCTTCGCATTCAAGGTTTACGACATTGACCGTGATGGCTACATCAGCAACGGCGAGCTATACATTGTGCTGAAGATGATGGTGGGCAGCAACTTGAAGGACCAGCAGCTGCAGCAGATTGTGGACAAGACGATCATGGAGGCGGATTTGGATCGGGATGGCAAGATCAGCTTTGAGGAGTTTGCGAAGATGGTGGAGAACACGGATGTCAGCATGAGCATGACCTTAGGTACGTTATGTCGGTCTGGGTGACTACTGGGGGGATTCTGTCGCGCACAATGCTAACTGGATTGCAGACCAATTTTGAACACTTTCTTCAGAAGCATAGGGATGGTTACGAAGATAATGACCTGAATATAATTCACATTTCACCAATTTTGAATCATATGCTGAGACTGCCGTCGACGAAGTCAATGCGCCTCGATCATACAAAGTGACAGATGGAACGGAGTGCCATGTAGAAGAAAACAGTAAGGGAAGGGTGTCGGTAGGTTACATTTTTCATCTACCGACAGGATATGAAGCCAAGTTTCTTCCTTGTTCTGTGCAAAGTAAGGGGTTCCACGCCCTCACTTCCCCGTTTTCGTTGGGTTTTCATGCGCCGTCTTTCCTTTGAGGTCCCACAGCAGTAAGGGAGTGCATGCGGCTTGCATTTCTTCAAGTCGAATATTTCCTGCCATCGGCTTTTCTTTCGTGGCTAAGTTGCGTCATTCAAGCCCTCTCTTATGCCCAGCGCAGGGCCCACGTAGTCTCACCATGAGTGATGCCAGGAATGGAGACAAGGGCGCAATATTTCAAATCCCAGGAATGGATCGACCGACGACAGTATACGTGAGAAAGAGGCAGGGGATATCCGGCTCAGTGGTGGCAAATGGCGTAACTCTACGTCTTATGATTCTTTAGTCGCTGGAGTACTCTTATATCACAGGGGGTGAAAGACGAGGATAAATGATGGAATATATCCCTATGACGCGGCGGGAGGGAAGGTGACTGCTCCGAATTTCATGGCGAGTACCAGAGAGACTCTTGCAAAAAAAAAAGGCGATACTCTGGTATGGTGTCACAGTGGCCAAAGTTTGTAATACTTCAGCATTGCCAAAGCCGTTGATAAGCACAGACCGGATGAAGGCCCGCTATCTGTGTATGGGTATATAGATATAGTACAGGTATTATACACACGACTTGAAGTTTTATAATGCCATCCTGTTGCAATCCAGACTGAAACTGAGGCTGTGCAGAGTCTCAGCGGCCACACGTCAAGGCTACTGGCGCAGCGGGTAGAGCCAAGAGTACATGTACTCTGCATCAGATTTCTAGAAGCCTAGATCGCAGTGCAACGTGTATCGTGCATATATGTATCACAGTTGTTGGTCGGAGAATTCATTAGGTTCGCAGTGGCTGAAACCGGGAGAATCCCTTCCCTCGGGTTTGACGTGACGTATTATCTTACTAGAAATGGCAGATCTCCTGGCGGGATGCCCTTGCATGAGGGTGCGGAGGGTTTGCACGAATGGTATTTGGAATAAGGGATGCAAAATGTGAAATGTGAGATGCACCAGCCATCGGCGTCATGCCGACGCTAAGACGGCAAGGGCTGGGTCTACGAAGGAAGGCGGATGAGAGCACCGGCAGTCCGGCAGGGCGTCAGCTCGTCAGGGCGTCAGTTATGCCTGTAACTATAGCCATTATCGCGGGTTCTGGTGACAAGTCAACCCAGAGGACGGGAAATCTTCAGGACCGCGAACTCGAGGGGAGTCACGGCGGTCGTCGAAGTAAGGGAAGTCGGAAGTCCGCGCGCACTTTACCTGGGACCGGGCGGGGGGACAATTCTCTTCTCGACGCCTTTATCCGCGCGCGCAGCCGCACATCGGATGAAATAAGGTGGAAAGTAGGAGGATGCAAATATCCGCCAAGTATGAAGTAAGCAGCCTTAAATTGTCCGGGCATCAACACATCGCCGACGGAAGCCACATGGGCGGTCCAGAGCACCTCTTTCCGGCTCGCATGCACGGAGCAATAATAAGTCTATGTAGTGTAGTGTCAATGTAGTGTAGTGGCATAAGTGGCAGAGTAGTCAACTTCGGATATGATGGAAGCAGGCCCGCATCTCCTTCGGCAGGCCCACTCAGTTCTCAAGCGTGTGTAGATGAAAGGGCACCTGCGATCCTGAGACATGGCTAGGAAGTTGCCGCTTCCAGAAGGAAACGCACCTTGCGTTAACCAACGCATAGGTTGGTAGGCCTGGCAAGGGGAATTGATCTGCGGGAAGCATTTCCATCTTCATGCATCCATGCAAAAGAAAAGTACTTATGCAGGCAGCGAACATTACTCGTTGGGAGTATACCCGCCGTCCAACCTGCTATTTGGAAGAGGAAAAAAAGGGGTGTCCGCCAACACACCAGCCACAGGGATGATGCCCGCACAAAATCTCAATCCCAATCTCAATGGACAAGCGAGTATCACCCAGGATTGTTATAATATCTCAATGTTGACGCGGGAGACTCTCTCGACGACACTCACTCACCCACTCACTCACTCACTCACTCACGGCGAAAGAGAGAGTTTCAACCCCAACGGTCTTCGCGTACTCGCATACAGCGTACTAAAGTAATCGCCGGCCTGTCTTGTCTTTTGACGCTCCGACATGTCACATCGCTGTTATGTACTGTAGATCGCGGGGTCTAAATTTAGCGTTGCATTATCGCCAGGTGTGGGGAAAAGATCCCCTGAAAACGACAAAAGTGCCGAATTCGGTATTTCCGGACGTCCCCCTATAATGCACTAATGCCCCTATGGGCAGAGAGTCATCCCGGCTCCGCCCAAAGTAGGCGTTTAAGGCTGTATAGGGGATAGACCTGGCACATACCTGGCATACGGAGTGCTCGCTTCGAAATATCATCACTAATATAACTCGTCGGCTTCATGCGCCAATTGCTTCGAAATGCTAGCCCTAGTCCTAGTCCTTGTCCTTCTACTCTTAAGTTTCATTGTTTCGTTGAAACAGACTCCGCCGCCAACATCCCCCAACATCCCCCCTGCCACCTCGCCTACAACCTACAAGCCTCATCCTCGCTCATATCATCACCGAATGTAGGTCGTTTATATCGGCCGGATTACGTCCCAGAGATATAGCGCCGTGATTATTGCATCTAGAAAACTGTGTAACTGGCGCGCTTATGGGGCAATTTAACTATTGGAGTAGTGCTCGCCACTAGCTCTCAGCTCCTCCACCGCGATCGATCGGTAGCGTCTGTGTATGGACCAAAGATATTGCACCACAGGCCTCACAATGTAATAATCTAACACCTGAATATTAATGCCCTTCTCCCACGTACCCTGCCTTGCTTTTCCTCCTCCCGAAAATCCTCTAGCCTCCCACAGATCACCCAAAAAAGCACGCTCGGCCTTTCCCCATTTGTCCTCCGTCGCCGAATGTTGTCTGTTGTTACGGCTCTTCGTCTGCCTATGCCGCTGTCTTCGCCCATCGATGCATAAACCACATTGCCCCTCGCATCCCTTGCGTCATCCTGTAGATTCCCTTTTTAACTTTTCGTCCCATCTTTCCGTCTCCGAGACCTTCCTTCCTTGTCCGATCGCCCCGCTTTCGTTCCATTCTCACATCTCAATCACTTCCGGTGCCGCCTCGTAACGAGACGTTAAAGCCACAATCTAACTTTCTGGTGGCGCTAATCTCTATTTCGGTGTTGTCCATTCGTTCAAATCTGCTACTCTGAATGACCTTTATCTTTCTTCTGTCTTGTCATATTCCCCTTACATCACTCATCGTCGGCGACACTATACACACGCGCACACATTTACTGTCTGATCGTCAATTGCCAGCCTAGGATGCCAGAAGCCGGCAAGCCATTTATGCTTTGGAATAACACATGATATTTTTATGGCCCCCCTTCGCCCACGCCCATCCTAGAAGCTTGGCCCTCGGCCTCCAGGATATATAAGAAGGTCTCGGGGCATATCCTTGGCCACAAAAGATCGCTCGGGGAATTATTCATTTGACATCGCGCCATTATCAGTGCAATATTGGGTTCGTTCATGATATAAACCCGCAACGGAAACTAGTAGGGGCATGGATGGCCATGGCCCAACGCGGAGGCAAGACGAGCCACGCCAGTATGCAAGTTCGCGAAGCTTCTCGGATGAGCTGGCTGCGAGACGACGACAGCCAGGTTCGGCTGGCCCGGGCTCATCATCACAGAGGAATGCACTATCAAACTACAGTTTCTATGCTGCGCAGGAACCGTCGTTTACAGCCGTATCATCTGTTGATCAGATGAATTATCAGGCGGAGTATGCTCAGGAACCTCGCCAGCAACAACCTAATTATGCCGCCTTCGACTCTAACCTAGGTTACGGCATGAACCAGCAGCCTTTGGGTGGGCTCATGTATGATAGCTCTCAGCAATTTAATCAACAGCCGGCTGCTAGCCAAGTACTATCCAACGCCAACCCTTTCTATCCGGGCGAGTCGTCAATAGCACCTCAAGTTCAATCTGGAATATATCCGGAATCTGTCAACAGCATTGGACTGTCTCAGGTGCGTCAGGAAGGCACTGCCGGACCAGGAACCTCTGCGACCATCGACCATGCATATCGACGGTGCAACGCTGATCTCGGCCAAATATTTCAAAATATTTCCGATGGAACCCTTGCGGTTGCAAGCCAATTGCTTTCGGCGTTTTCTGAATGGTTAATATCTCACGTTGAAGATATGGGTACGTCTCCTGCCGGTCCCCCCACTTTGGGCCTCCGTTAACATGATTTGTGTGCGCAGAACTCACTGTGGATGATGCAGCCCAAGAAGAAACTCGCTCCAAATTATGGGACGATTTTAATAATGCGTGGCTTGCACTGATGCACAAGCAAATGACTTTAACAAGGAGGTTGCTCGAGGCTGGTATCACTTTGCAGCAGCCACAGCTTATGACAGGCGAAGTCATCAGCAGAATGTGCAGCGACCTCATCAAATTAAACGATGACTTCCTTGAGAAGCATGGTTTAGTAAACTATCAATATGGAGTGTTGGAAGATCAGATAATAGAGGGTGAGTTGATTGGAATGTGTTGAGTGTCAACCTATATTCTTACATAACTGATGATAATTTAGGTGCTATTATATGTTTGGATATATTAGAAGGTCGCGGTTTACAGCAAGAAGGCCAGCAAATGCTATCGATACGAGGGCAGTCATCAACGTCTCGCCCAGGTTAGCTTTGGATGTCTCATTTGGCTTGTTATTGGGGTTGGGGTCGACTTCCAATATTGGATTGGAGTGATATTCGGGCGTTTGAACAGAATTGGATACCATTTTTCTTTTAGTCGCATTGGCAAAACATATTATTGGTGCACAATGCTTGATGTTGGCAATTGTTTTAATATTTATCGTCACGACTTCTGGGTATTGGCCCAGGAGGGAGTCAGCGATGAGGGGTCAGACGCACTGATAAGAGGTGCGTCACGGAATACGCATGCTCGAGAATAGCCTGTTATATTTTTTAATATGTTATATATATATTGGTCTCACGACCCTACATATAATATCGGAGCTTATAGATATTATTTTTATTAATTGTTTGTCAATATTAAATCAGATACTCAAAATCGAAAGGGTCTTCCGCGACTCAATTTAACCCATATTCTCCAACACAGAAGATAGACCAATCATAATCTATGAGATGGATGTTTGAACTTACTCGTATGCCTTACATGCATGACAGCACGTAGGAAGCTGGGCTGGGCTGAAGTTGGGAAAGGGATCTCATAAATTACAGCATTTTCTCGTAGGCAGCCAATGGAGCCTCTCGAAGTCTGTATCATGGTGGCTGTTTGAGCCCGAGGTACCTTCACACAATACATTTAGCACTGGGTAGAACATGGGAGCACACTCGAAAATATGGCGATATATAGTGTATAAATCCCATGCATATTCAGTTTCACTGAGCTGGCTAGGACGCCGGTCAACGAGACATAATCAGGGATATGGCATGCAAACTGGGCCCCAAAATCAGAAAGCAATGCTCGAGACAACCCATAATGATGGCCTTCCTTCAGATGGAGCAGCCCCTGTAACCATAGCTACACGGCCCGTAACAGACAAAGAAATCCTCGACTCGAACAAGTAGAAAAGGTAAATTCTATATTTCGTGAGTGTACAGATATAATACAATACATGGCAACAGCCCCACAACTATCTCCTGACCCAGGCAGGCATCTTCCTGGCCTTCACGTGGCCGTGCTTCTTCCTTTCCACCTTTCTGGGATCGCGCGTGATACAACCGGCTGCGAGAAAAATTAGTACATAGTTAAACAATCAGGATAATATTTCGGGTGGGGTTCTTCTTACCTCTCCTCAACGCTGGCTTCAATAACGGCTCATGTGCGAGCAGGGCCTTCGCAACACCCAATGTCAAAGCCTCAGCCTGCCCAGTTGTTCCTCCACCTTCCACAAGAGCCCAGACGTTGTATTTGTCTAACCGCTCCGTTGCTTTCAGTGCCCATATAGCGCTCTCTCTGTCGTGGACTCTCGAAAATGCATCCACCAATGTCTTTCCATTGACCAAAACCTCCCCATTACCCTCAACAACCCATGCTCTTGCCGAGGAGGACTTACGTCTTCCGACTCCAAGTGCCCTGCCAAATCGGTCTATTGTGATCGGCTTAGCCGTGTTCGCGAACGGATCGATCGTTCGCCTGTGGGCCTCTATTGCTGCGACGACTTCGGGTGTCTTCAGGGTCGGGTGGATGTGATTCAGTCGATGCAGGATTTGAATGACTTTTTGGTATTTCGAGGTTCGCACATGCTCGCCCAGTGACGAACGGTAAGACTCTAGTGTCTGCCATGCTACTCGTGGCGCTTGTCCAGGCTTGACAACAGGTAGTGTTTCGTTCTTGCGGAGCAGGGCCTGCAGCTTAAGGAGGCTGTCCATAAACTGGGGGACACCCGTGAAGTAGGAAGGCGAAGTTGGAACAACGCGGGCGTGGAACTTCCCTGCTTGAGGGAGACCATCCTTGGCCACTTCGGCGAAGTCTATCTGAGGCGCAGCTACTGGAGGGTCGGCAATGGTGGATGAGTGTCGAGCAGCAGCTTGGAGCCCATGTCGCTGCCGGGGGAACGCCCTAAAAACATTTGCTGATGAGCAGACTACTTGCGATGAGCGCATTAGTCTTCCTGGGAGCGAAGCTGCCTTCATTCTGAAGCGCCGCCCTGGGGTTGGGAATGGAATTGGCGGGTATATTGGACAGTCAACTTCGAGTCTCCATTTCGACGTGAGCCGAAACCGCGAAATATTTCGTGTCACGTGAGAACATCGTCTGTTTCGCTAGTGTTGGCGCTAGTGCGAAACACAAAATGGAAAGTTTTGCGGCAATTTGTTGTTCTTTTTCCTCTTCATCCACACATCAGTAAAAATGGCGTTCGGAAAGCTCTTCACCTCCGAGGTAAGTAAACATGCCTTCTGGCTGTCATAGTCCTCTTGATTGAGTTGACCAACAATCTAACAGGGAAACCCAAGGTCTACTGCCATCAAGGCAGTTGCTCTGGCCAACAACATCGAACTTGAGATCGTCAACGAGGACCCTAAGGTCGGTGTTTCCGCCGAGTACCTTCAGACCAACCCTCTTGGCAAGATCCCAACCTTCGTTGGTGCTGATGGCTTCGTCCTCTCCGAGTGCATTGCCATTGCCATCTACAGTAAGCAATTTTTGTTTTGTTTTTACCCCGCTATTTGCACCATGCTATGATGAACAACATTGTCAACAGTTTATCCCTGTCTTAATCATCCGTGTTGAGTAATTTATTAATTAGACTCTGAGCATAACAACAAATTGTTTACTTTTACAAATAACGCAATGTTAATGGACATCTGCTAACAATTCATCAGTCACCTCCCAGAACGAGAAGACCACCCTTCTTGGCAAGACCAAGCAGGACTATGCCACTATCCTGAAGTGGATGTCCTACTTCAACGCCGAGGTTCTCCCCAGCCTTGGTAACTGGTTCCAGCCCCTTCAGGGACGTATGCCATACAACAAGAAGAACGTTGAGGATGCCCAGACGAAAGTTCTCAAGGTTGTCTCTGTCATTGAGGCCCACCTTGCCAGCAACACTTACCTCTCTGGCGAGCGCATCACTCTTGCTGATCTCTTCGGCACTGCTCTCATCTCCCGCGGCTTCCAGTACTTCTTCGATAAGGCATGGCGCGCGGAGTACCCCAACGTCACCCGTTGGTACGAGACTGTCTACAACCAGCCAATCTACACCGACGTTGCTGGTGCGCTCAACTTCATTGATGAGCCAACCCTGAAGAACGTTGCCCCAAAGAAGGCTGAGTCCGCCCCTAAGGCACCAAAGGCCGCTGCTAAGCCCAAGGCCAAGGCTGCCGAGGAGGATGATGAGGAGCCAGTGGTTGAGGCCCCTAAGGCCAAGCACCCTTGCGAGGCTCTCGCTAAGCCCACCGTCCCCATCGATGAGTGGAAGCGTCAGTACTCCAACTTGGATACCCCAGTTGCCCTCAAGTGGTTCTGGGAGAACTACAACCCTGAGGACTACTCCCTCTGGGCTGTTGACTACAAGTACAACGACGAGCTGACCCAGGTCTTCATGACCGCCAACTTGATCGGTGGATTCTTCACTCGTCTTGAGGCTTCCCGCAAGTACATCTTCGGCTGTGCTTCCGTGTACGGTACCAACAATGACTCCATCATCAAGGGTGCCTTCGTCATTCGTGGCCAGGATGCTTTCCCATGCTTCGATGTCGCTCCTGACTACGAGAGCTACCAGTTCACCAAGCTTGATGCCTCCAAGCCTGAGGACAGGGAGTTCGTCAACGAGCAGTGGACCTGGGAGAAGCCCCTTGTCGTCAACGGCAAGGAGTACCCATGGGCCGACGGAAAGGTCTTCAAGTAGACATTTCACAAGTAATTTTGTTGACTTGTCAATGATTGTAGCTTAGACTACTTTTATGATGCAATGCTATACACAATTATGAATCATGATATACCTGTCCTCGCTTATCTATATGTTGCAAAGTGAAGATGTACTAGAATTCCTCCCAATTGTATTCCTGTTCCTGGCATAATCGCTCTATTCTCCAGAATGTCTGCCCCGTAACATAACGAACGCCAGCATTAACGGAAGTGTCTCCTATGGCCCGTCTGTTTTCAACAGAGATCAGACCCAATCATTCTTCCTCGGAAGAGCCCCCATAACCGGCTCCATAACTGGCTGGATTGAATGGATTCTGGCGCATGTATGAACTGACATCCTTCTGCATTAGGATATCATCCAGGTACATCGTCAAGTGTTGCAAAACGTCTGTAGGTTCTGAGTCGCCTTTAAACTCTGGAAGTTCCACCAGATTGAACGGCTCACTTCTGGCTTTCTCCAACGAATCGTCAATCAGAATTGTATTTGCCTGGCCCCACGTCGCACCAATGGCTTGAAGGGGATGTCGACTCTGGATGCTTGGCTCGGCCCAGACCTTTTCAAGGCGCTTGTACACCTGAACTCTCCTCACGAAGTCTTCGGGAGCTAGGCCCATGCGGTCGCGGCCCCATTCAGCAACGAGACATTGCCGCCTTGGTCCTGGGAACAGCTTGTCGGCCATGAGTCTGACGTTCTCAAGGCGTGCCGAGGACCAAACCATGACTTGGAACCGAGAAAAGATGTAGTCAAGGAAAGAGGCCGTCGACTGGCGCTCTAAAAAGTGTGACGGGCGCCTCCTGTCCGGACGGTAGAGAATTGTCCCATTCAGATCCAACACGAGGAGGATATGCTGTGGCTCAGAGGCCTGTTGAGGCGGAAGAAGCGAGCGTTCGAGATATGTCGGCGATGGTTCTGGAACTCCGCCTGAAGCAGCTGATGGTGGGACTATTGCGTCTCTGACAGAGGTCGTTTTCGCGGTTGTGATTATGGTTGTTGAGGCTTTGGCTTTGGCGTTTCGTGGTAGTATTTCGCGCCTTGGAATTTGTGCCTTCTGAATTGGCTGTTGAAGTTGTACTCCGCCCGGAGTCTTTACTTGTGAACTTGGGGCCCCTCTATTCTTTTTTCTTTCTGGTTTCTGTTTCTTACTTCCGGGTATCGACGCTGGAGTGGGCACTGTAGAATCTATCGAAGTCTCATTGCTTCTGTAACAAGCCCTTGGTTAATATACTGGCGGAGATGCAAAGACCCAAGGTAGAAACTGCAAAGAGATATGCCGGCCGGCTATTCACCTACATTACCAATGAGTCACGAGCAGCTTCACTGCTAGGACCTCCATGTTGCCCTGGGGCGGATTGGCTCAGTTGCTTCTCCAAATCGGCCTTTTCGGCATGGTGCTGGGCGAGCTTCCTAAGTTTTTTCGCGTTTGCGTCTCCTCTCGAATCTATAGCTGCAATCGCGGCATTTAGAACGGCGATCCTCTGTGACGCCATTTCTTGGAATGTAGGCTGGGTCTTATACGCCTGTTTCCTCATCCCGACGGGAATCATTTTGGTAGAGCGGAGATGTCGCCGCTGTGCGTTTGTCAACGTAATATTGGATGTGACCCAGGTGTAGTTCCAAACAAAAGGACTGGCTTTATAGAAAAGTGCCTTAGTATTCATGCGTTAGGTTGTAAGGTTTGAAAAGGCTGTGAATCCAGGCACCAGCGAATGCACTTTCCATTTCCCGCTGAGTCCAGCCGTTTGAGTGTCAAAATAATCGTGGCTGATAAGATAGTGCCGCGTTCTTCCGCCCGATGTGCGACTTAAACAAGATTAGTGCCAGCACTATCGGGACCAATGCACGGACCACCAAATTTTTATGAAGGCTGCCTTTGAAGATAGATGAAGTTTACCCCACGATTGGCCATACATTTTCTAGCAGCCTGAACAATGTCTTCTGTAAAGCGCAAGGCTCTTGAGTCATCACTCCAACGGCGAGTTCGAGCTAGAAGAGATGCCAGCGAGGAGCCACAAGAACTCTCAGAATCATCGGATCAAGACGATGGCGCCAGTGGCAGTGAGGGTGGTGTAGATGAGAATTCAGCTGACAATAACGGAAGCGGCGACTCTGTGAGCCAATCCACCCAAATACTCCATTTATATCCTCTAACCTTTTTGTAGGATGATGACGAAGACTCTGAATCAGGAGACTCTGAGCCTGGCGAGGCCGCATCGATATCCTTTGGCGCATTGGCCAAAGCGCAAGAGTCTATACAGCGGTCAGGGAAAGGGAAATCCTCCAAGGAGACAAAACGATCCAAGAAAGTGTCTGACGACCCATGGGAAAACAATGAAGCGGCGGAAAGGAAGGCTGGGCGAAAAGACCACAGGGATTTTAGCCGCTCAAATAAAAACGCCCCAACAGAGATTTCAAGCAAGAAGGCTGTCTCACGAAAGCGCGACGTTGTTCCAGTTATAAAGCGGGATTATCGAGATCCAAGATTTGACCCATCGGTAGGACAGGTAGATGATACGAAGGTCAACAAAGCCTATTCTTTTTTGAACGACTACAGGCAGGACGAGGTTAAGGCTCTCAAGGAGCAGATCAAGAAAACCAAGGACGAGAACGAAAAAGAAAAAATGAAGCGTACTCTTCACTCGCTGGAGTCTAAGGTGAAGGCGGCTACGAGGAAAGCGAAGGAGTCGGAGATTCTGGACAAGCACCGCAAGGAGGAGAAGCAATTGGTCAGAGAAGGCAAGACGCCATTCTATCTCAAGAAGGCCGAGCAGAAGAAACAGTTCATCATGGAACAATACAGCTCTCTCAAGGGGAAACAGCTGGACCATGTTATCGAGAGGAGACGCAAGAAGGTGGAAGGGAAGGAGAAGAAGAACCTTCCTTATGCCAGACGGGATTTTGGGAGGGACAATTGATCATACTACTCATAAATTTCGTAGTTCACCTTTGGATGGAAAAGTATATACCCCGGCGTTAGATTATGAGTCGAATTGTATTGTCTATGTCCAATATATCCCTATGTCTACATGTTGCCGTGCTCTTGCCAACACACCTGTGTTCTTACATTGTTGTACAACTAATTATATCCACTTTTATCCATACTATTCACGAAGAGCTCTCTGCAGCGCACTTGGCTTCCTAGACGTGCACAAAGCAAGAAAGCCCCGCTGAGCTTTCTGTGGAGACTGTAGGTCTCTTCTGGTGGTGGAGCCAATCTCTCTTTAATCATCAGAGGGATTAAATCTTTCACTCTTTCGGTGATAGTTTGGTCTCTGAAGTCGTATACCTCCGGAGAAGTTGTGAGAAATGGCTCAGCCAGAGTCATGACGGAGGCAATATGTGCAGCGACCATCGGTTTAGACTCATGGCCTGTGAGATAGCCAAGTTCAACCGACAATTGGCGTACAGTTTCCGTGTCCGACTTTGACGCGGCATTTAAAAGCTGTGTATATTTCGTAACGAACTCTTCTGGATACTCTCGCGAGGCGCCGAAATCCAAGAGCTCCAACTTATTCTTTTCGGCATTGAAGAGAAAATTGGTCCAGTTGGGATCGGTCTGCATGAACCTGAACTCGGTGATCTCACGCAAACAGAGGCGGAGGATGTTCGTGCCAATCCAGTTCCTCTGATCCTGCGTGAGGTTCTGGATTTTTGTAACGCCTACTCCTTCCATAAATTCCATTGTTATGACCTGCTTCCCAGAGGCTTCTGGGATCACCCTTGGAACTATAAAGGTGTCGGTTTCGTCGGCAAGATATTCTTGGAATCGCCGACCGCATTCTGCCTCTCGTATATAATCACATTCCCAACCAAGCTCTGTTCTCGCATTGGCGATAGTCTTGTCGAGGAAGAGTCCTTTCGGCAGTAATCGGGACGCTGTGAGAAGCACTGCGAGGTTGCTCAGATCCGAATCTATTGAATCCGCGACCCCAGGGTACTGTACTTTCACGGCAACCCGCTCTCCCGTAGATTTCAAAGTAGCAGTGTGGACCTGCCCAATAGAGGCGGCAGCTATAGGTTTTTCATCGAACGTGTCGAATAAATTACGCCAGTCTGCACCCAAATCCGCAGCAAGTACTTTATTCCGCTGAGAAGCGGGCATATAGTCTGCATTATCTTGCACTCTGAGCAAGACTTCTTGGATTGGCCCTGGAAGCATTTTTGAGTCTTGAAAGCTCAACATTTGACCCATCTTAAGTGCTGCTCCTCTCATTCGAGAAAGTTTGGCAACTAGCCTATCCATGTTTGCGGCGCTTAGCATGAATGAACCCTCTCCACCGCTGCCGGTGGCTCTGCGAAGGCTCTCACTAATAGCACCACCGAACATTCCGGCTGCTAGTCCGCCATAATTCCACAGTCTTCCCATTCTGGAAGCGGGAACTTTCGACTCTCGCATTTCATATATCGCCTTTGGTGCGCTAGCTTCTGCGATTATCTAGGGCGTGTAAGTTAGCCATCAGACGCCAGTGTCCATGTTTGGCCGTGGAGTGGTATACTTACTTTGACCAACGGATCTTCATCTTTCTGCTCCAGCACCGTCTCCGAACTCCGATTCTCGGCATCAGAAATGACCGTGCCATGTTGTTGAGTGGCTTTGGAAGTAACCCCTCCAAGTGTCTGAGCAGGGGTAGGCTGCGGAGTAGCTCCCTCTGAGCCCTTTACGTTGGTATGTGTTCTTCCACCCAGTGACCTAGCAACGCGTGTACTAGAAAACACCGCTGTATTTATTCCCTCTGGTATTTCTTCCTCTTCTATAAGAGCGTCCGTTTTCCCAAGTGAGCTGGCTCCGGGGCTTTGAACAGGAGACGAATAAGAATCCGAATTTAAGCCTTGGTTGTTCAGGTGCGCATCGTTTGCTTGGACATTGCTGGAATGTTTTGGCACCTTAACCCTGGGCAATGAGGACAAAATGGGCGAGTTATGTTCTGATGGTTTGTAGGAGCTATCGTTGTCAAAACCATTGGCCGGATCATTTCGGAAAGTATCGCCCTTGCCATCTGCGACATATGAGGGAATCTGATTCTCATAATTCCGTTGTAGTCGTCTTGCTTCATCCGATGTCAAGTGACTATCCGGAGTATGAGGGCTGGGTTCGATTGGCTGGCTAGGGTGCACATTTGCCGCCTTGGGGGGTATCGTGCTATCTGGATGACTTGGAATGCTAGCTTCTTCTTGTATAATATGTTGCGCTTCGTTTGGTACGGTATCCTCGGGGCTGGGATGAGGCGCAACTTTCTTTGCCGAGTCGGGGGGGTTTGTCTCTGCCGCTTCTGAGGCCCATTGCGGCTTGTCCTCGTTCAATCGTGAGGCTAGAAACGAGGCGGCCTTCGCGGTTTCAGTGTAGCGTGCAGCTTCTGATTTCACGGCTTTGGCGATGCTTGAAGTCTTGGTAAAACGGTCGAACTGTTCCTGCCTCAGTGCTACATGCTTCCTGGCAATGCCGCGAGACGCATTGAACAATGCCGCTGCATCGAGAAGTCGTCTCCCCGACATGGTGCTATACGCACAAAGATATTTCCTTACAGCCCGAGCATGCTGAGTGATTGGGGACTAGGGCGGTTGTTATCAATGAAGCCGTTCAATCTACTGGGCGAGGTACGTGTGGTCTGCCGCCAGAAATTCTTGAAGTCCCCTTGCACAATGACGCACATGAACAGTTCACGCACGGGCCATATTTGACACGACGACGGAGGGATTCCCTCAGGGCAGAGCTCTTCGACTTGTCAATGTCAATAATTAAGTATCTAAAAATACTTCATAGTCTCTAGTATTTCTTGGTATTATTATTATATCGTGTTAACTTAATGCCCGATGTGTGGGGGGATGTTAACTGCATGCTCCGTGCTCCGTCCCTCCATTTTATCATTTTATATTCATAAGACGTTCCATCATAACAAATAATCCCCCTTGATCCTCACCTACTTTGGGGTCCAATTTGCCTTCAAGTTTGTCGACCTAGACCTGGCAGTCCCGGGAGTCTTGTTGCCAAAGCCTGGCGAGGCCATCCCGGACTTCCCAACTCTGCTCCAAAGACGTTGTGCTGCTGGGGTTAACCCCCCACTTCCAACACGTGGACTGCTTGGAAACTTTGGTACCGGAGTTGCATCGGCCTTTCCTGTAATGCCAGCCTGGGATGATGCTCGTTTCATTCTTGCCACTCGATCAACCATCCTGTGATGAAGTCCTTCTCTCTTACTATGTTCCTTTATTTTAAAGGGATTTGGCGTAGCATCACCCTTTCCAAGTAAAATCGCAGGCGAGGATTGGCTCCGCTCTTCCGGCTCAGGTTCATCCTCATCCACAAATGCATAGCCGTTGACACGCGGCGTTTCACCGCCAGTATAGCCTGGCTCAGAGTCGGTAGGACGTGGTCTTCCAGCGATAGCGTCCTGAATTGCTGAGAGCGATGGTGACGGTGGGACTTGGGTTTCGTCCACGGTGACCAGTCCAGGCATACGGGTGTTGTTATATACGACCCCCTTGGGGGCCGCCTTTGAAGCAGCTTGTGCCTTCTGTGCGACTGTCTCAACAGAGTCTTCTACTCCCTCAGGACCGAACATGAAGTTGTTATCTGGCTTCGACTTCCAGCTATCCGCCATGGCAGGTCTCTCGGAAACATCACTGATGGCTAATCGTTGTCTTTCGCCTCCATCGTCCACCAGGGACTGTCCGCTTGTCAACAGCTTTGTCTCCACCTCCTTTTGCTTGAGCATTTGCTTAGACGGCAGCTTATTTCCCCTCCACATCCATGCGTACTTCTCAGCCCGTGCTTTATTCTGTTTATCTAGCAGTTTGTAGAAGCTTTCATTGTCCTCGCTGGTATATTTGGACTGGAAGGCGTCCAAGCTCATATTCGTATCGACTTCTTCCTTCGCATCTGCCTGCGTTGATGTCGCCGAAACATCCGATATTACAGACATAGGCGTATCCCCTGCAAATCCCGTAGGAGTCTCTGACCCGCTTCTTGCTTGTATCGAAGTGCCTCTACGGCCTCGTTTTCGCCCCGGCGTCATGACATGGGCCAGTCGACGCCCCGCGCTCGATATCCATACTTGGTCTTTAGAATCTAACGCATCGAGGTATTCGGACTGTGTTTCTGATTCGAGGAGCCCCGGGAAGAAGTCTCTGGCGATGATGTGGGAAATGCCTTCGGTATACGCCTCCTCGTCCAGCACTTTTTGAGGACGCTTGATTCGCTTTGGCGGGGGCGGCATCAGCTCTGTATCGGTCCGCCGGCGCACCAGCGCATTCGAGGGAGGCAAGGCCATGTTGAACCAAAGCCCCAGGCACTCTAGTATGTTGTGAGGTACTGGGATACTCCGGTATGTTGTGAAGGGTGGGGCACTGTCGTAGCCATGTAGGAAGAATAAGGTTGGGGCTCTAAATTCGACGGATGCGCGCGTCATGCGACAAGGCTGACGCTAAATTTACTTCGGAGCCTTGCATCAACTCAACTTCATCTCAGCCAGAAGAGAGCAAGCAACCCTCAGAATGGCCAGTGCTAAAGCTCCGGATCTGGACAGAAGCATGAACCTCGACGCAGAACAAGAAGATATTTCGATGACCGGCGTGTTCGATGCGAAGAGTAGGGCCGAGCTACCAATTGCGCCGAAGAAAGGTTGCGATATTACAACCAAAACTATCAAGAATCCTTCATTTTCATACGCCTACTTAGAGTACATTTCTGATGGCCAACCAACGTCTGACCTTGACATACTCACTGTCCGATCGCATCTCACATCTGGCTTAAATCAATTTCTGGGGATTACTGGCGCTGCGATATCAGTTGATATTCTCAAGGTGGACCAAAATGGCTGCTGGATTCGTGTGCCGAGAGAAGATTTGAGAGCCGTAATCGCCGCCATGGGCCAATGGATTGGGACGGGTGAAGGAAATTTAAAGGTGGCATGGAAGTTAAAGGCCAGCGGCAACTGGCTAGGATCTCTAGTTGCCTCTCAAGGGGTTCAAGAGACCTGGGCAACATGAACAGCAACAAACGGCACCGATACCCTATCAACCCGCAACATTGATGCAAGGCTACTATACATTCTGGCTATATAAAGTCTAGTGTATATGATATGTGCATTTCCAACTTCCGGCAATGCGAATGATCCGAAAACGCCCCACGCTACCATTATATCTTCCCAAAAGATTCGAAGTTTATGCATGATTTCATGAGGGAACAGTGGACTTCGACAATCCAAAATCAGATCAGATCGACGACATCAACGAGCTGTGCGCATAAGCCATTGGCTTGATGTCGGGGTGAGGGACGGCATCAAATTTGTGGAAATCCAGCTTATAGTCTGGGCCAATGTTGATGTATGCGCCCTTGTTCTCTGTGCTGTCACAGTACCTTGGCGCGGAGAAGACTAGAATTCAAAGTTAATATAATCCAATAAGATGGAAAGTTTCGGGCATACCTGTAATGCACTTTCCGTTGTGTTCCTCCTCGTAACCATCCATACGCACTTCGTGACTTCTGATAATGGCAGTGAGGTTGTTGTTGTCACAGAATCGCTTGGTAACATCAGGTCCAAACTGCATTCCCACACCTCTCTTCGATGGGCCACGGCCAGGTGCGGTTTGCGGATCGGTCCAAAGCATCTCCATCATCAGTCCCTCTTGACCAGGCTGGCGCTGGTTATGCCTGTTTAGCTTCCTGATATCATCCAAGGTGACCTTATCATCGGAGAATAGACCGCCGTGCAGGACGAAGTACTCGTGTCCAATCAAAGTAGCTAATGGCAAGGCCGAGAAAGATTCGCTAAACAACTTGAAAGTTCTCTCATTATACTTTGCCTTGCATTCGCCTTCGAAGCCGTAGGCGCGGTTCATGTCGTCTGTCTCATGGTTTCCTCTGTTGATGAAGAACGCATTCGGACGAATCCACTTATATGAGTACAACAAGAGTGCAATCTCCGTAGACCAAGATCCACGGTCCACAAAGTCGCCGTTGAAGAGATAGTAATGTTTGTCGGTGGGGAAGCCATTCAACCTGAATAGCTCCATGAGATCGAAATATTGACCTTAATATTGTTAGCAATGAATACAATGCAGCCCGGAATCAGCCTGCACAATGTCCCAAGGGACACAGGGTTGTTGCCTTACCATGGGTATCTCCGCAAACAGTAAGAGTCGCATCTTTGGGGATGTCGACCTCTACCATGGTTGGTTCGTCGTATACAAGCTTCTTGGTGGCGATGATAATCTGGTAAACGTATTTCTTGTGTATCTTCTTGCCGTTCTTGAAGCGTTCAATCATGTCGTCAATAAATTCTTGAGTCATCTCATCGCCAAGTCGAACACCATCATAATCCGCATCGACAACCATAGACTCGATATCTAATCCCTCGGCCGCAGAAGGCTCATCCCCTAGTTCAATAGCACTGAAGAAGGCAGCCCGACGTACGAGCTTCTCGGCCTCTGCGAGCTTAAGCTTCGCATCCTTATCATTTGGCAGCCTCTTAACGACAGCCCTAAAGTCTCGTACTGCATCTTTGGGTTTGAGAATCGCGGAATATGCAACAGCTCGTCTGTAATAGGCCTATAAGGTATATCAGCGAGTGAAACAACAATCAAATCAAATCATCTCCTTCGTACCTTCGCAAAATTCGGGTCAAGCTCAATTGCCTTCGTCGCATCGGCGATTGCGTAGCCAAATGCCTCCGATTTGATATTGGCCTATTTCTTCTGGTTAGTCATGCGACCACTTGGATAGGCCGGGTCTGACTAACCTGAGCCCTGTTACTGTAGTATGTTGGTTGATTTGAGTCCTTCTCAATAGCCTTGGTGTAAAATTCGATGGCAGTTGGCCAGTCGTGAGCAGCAAACGCCTTGTTACCCTGGTCCTTCAGGGCAACCGCCGCGGGATCAGCAGCAGCCATGGTGGGAAAATGGTTCCTGGCTAGATAGACCTGGCGTCTATAATTCGTATTCCGTGAAATTCGTTGAAGGGATCTAGCTTATTTTTCTGGCGTCGCGACAATTTATGAGAAAGAGTCAATTGTTGGCGAAACAGGAACAGTTAGGACCGGGCATTCTCCAATCTTCGAATTCGATCCACACAACGCACGACGTTCGGCTTCTCCATCCCACCCCGCTTAAATTTAGACTTAAGCGATCTGGAAGCTTAAGGCACGCGTGGTCACGTGGAAGGGTTACACTGTACTCTTGTGTATCGACCGCCACCCCAAGCCTCATTGACTGATACCAGCTTCCGCTTTCCAACAACGCCGTACCTTATCTCTTACGAGTTGCGCAAGAAAACCTCCAGCGCAGGTGTACACAGGAACTACTGAGCTGCCTTAATTCATTACGCATCATTATGTCTTCCCGTTACGTGCCCCCAGGGCAACAGAGGAGCTTGCGCGCATGCATGGTCTGTTCAATAGTGCAGACCCAAAATGTAAGTTTGAGGTGCCTTTCGCCTCAAATTCCCCAGGCTTACCTTACTCTGTAGACGTTTTACAAGGAAGGATGTCCAAACTGCGAAGAGTTCCTACGTCTCCAGGGCTCAATGGACGCGATCGCCGACTGCACGTCGCAAGTCTTCGAAGGCCTCATCACTCTCGCAGAACCAAGCAAATCGTGGGTCGCAAAGTGGCAACGTCTTGATGGCTACGTAAGAGGCGTGTATGCGACAAAGGTATCCGGCATATTGCCCGAGGAGGTTGTCGATACGATGGAGAATGAGGCTAGGATCAGATATATTCCGTACGTTGGGCATGGTGAACGAGCGAAACAAAGACGTTGCTAACAGATTTGCAGTCGCGATGGAAGTGCACAGGAGGATTAGATGCAGCACATATGGGACTTCTTTACATGGCGCAGGAAATGGGATGGGTAAAAACAGCATTGCGACGGCGTCTATCACTGGGCAAGAATGGGATTAAGGAGTCAGATATTTAGGGCCTAACTTCTTACGAGAATAAGTCTCCTCAAAGTGATTTCCATGATTGATGCTATGCCTGGTATCTTCAAACGCCATATAAACCCATACATATAAACGCCCTTCGACAGGTCCACCCAGGCCCATCCCCGTATTCACATTCTATACATTCTCAAAACCTCTGTTTCTTTTGAGCTGGTCCTCCGAACCCGCCTCCAGCGTCACGGTTTCGCTTCCTCTCAATCTCCTCTTTCATAATCCTCTCTGCTTCGCTCATCTTCTTAGGCTGTTGTATTTGAGCGGCCTTCTTTCCCCCTAATGCATTCTTTTTCGCAGCCGCGAAAACGTTCTTAGGCTTACTCTGGAATCCCATTTGTAGTGATATTTTGGCGGGGGCGCTTGGAGTATCGTCCTTGGCAGGGATAGCTGTGCTGTCTCCTTCAGCCTTCGCCAGAGTAGCATCTCCACTGGCCACTTCCGTGTTCGGGGTCGTGGATGCGCTCGCAGGTGACGCCTGTTCCTTCGCCCTCAGACTTTGTGTCTCCGATTCCGACGACGGATTCGCCGCGACAGGTTTTGACCCAAAACTGAGCTTGATTTTCTCTCCCTCGACGCGCTTTAGTTCCTTGTCGCCGTCGTCCTCATCATGGGCCCCACGGGCTTCAGCATCCGCTTGGGCCTTCCGTACTTGGTCGCGGATAAGCTTCTGCTCACGAGTCTCGTCGCCCTTGTCCTGCATTTCCTTCTTCCGCACGGCATCTTGTCTCCGTAATGCTTCTGGTGAGTTGTCTACCCACGCAATATGAATTCCCTTGTCTGTTTCCTCAACTCTGCATATTCCCTCCCTACCAAGGTGCTTCGCGAATTCTGTAAGAGACGGCCATTTTGTCGAGTTCATGTGAATATGTTCCTTATTGGCAATGTACTCCTGGTAGAAGTGGTTCATTTGAACCTGCTTTTCGCCGTGCGATGTTCGAAGTAGCAGCAAGAAGTCTCTCTGGAACTGGTTGCTGTAGTCGTTGATGAACTTCTTGGGATCTTCTCCAACCAGCAACATCCGCCTAACATGAGACTCCGACTGTGTATGCATCTTGAAGCCATTTTCGTCCCGGCACTGCTTTTCGCAAACCTAGTAAATTGTCAGCATCCCAAGCACAAACCGCATGCGCCACCAAGGTAAACTCACCTGGCAATACCATCTTAAACGCTGGAGTCCTTTGGACTTAAGCTGATTATTGAGCTGCTTCGTGGATCCTGCTTCGGCGCGTGGCATTGTTGCGTTCTTGTTTGCCCTGGACTTTGGGGTGCGGGCGTTGTATTGTTATCGATACAGAGCTTTGGATTTCAGCCACCGACCAGAGCGAGGCTTGCCGGAAATACAACGGCCCGGTATTTAAAGTTTAAGCTTTTGAAGACATCAACTAGACCATATTGGCACTAGAGCATCACGGTACGTACTGTGCATATTCACCCTGACCCTTGTCAAATTATATGGAGATTGCTCGAGCTACAACCACTAAATAACAGCTATTGAACTAATATAAGACCTAATTTATCTACCTCTCTCCGCGGGAGCTCTCATTACTTCTCAGAAATATATGGCCTAGTGATTGACCTTGTGGTAATAGCCATGCTATCACGTAGTCGAGCCATGGCGGGTGTGTTCAGGTCAGTCGTATCTGCCCCTCCAGAAGCCACGGAGGGGCTGGCTTTTCTCTCAAGTGACTCGGAGACCGTATATTGGTCACTTGTGGGAAAACTATCATGGTGCCGGCTGCCCTGCTCCATTCGGTCATCATAGTCGTACTCTCTCCAGAAGTCCCGTTTCCCCCGTGCAAGCCGTTTGAGCCAGCCCGGCAGAATGCCGCCAACAGGCCTCGGACTCCAATAGTCAGACTGGTCATAATCGTAAGGAACGATACGGCCATTGGTTACCCAGCTCAAGATCCAAGCAGAGCCGTTAAGTATGATGTAAGTGAGAATTCCACTGTCGCTTATCAGCATTCAAGGCCGCGGGGTGTGAAGATGGACGTGACCAACACTATTAATCCGTATGCAATGGAATAAGTAAATGGCATGATTGCCATTGTCAAGAAAGCGGGTACGGAGTCCCCAATATATCGCCAGTTTATATCAACAGCCGCACGTGTCATCATTGCCCCAACAAGCATTAGAGTGCAGCCAGTTGCCCAGGGTGGTATGCTGGCAAATATGGGCGAGAAGAATAAGGAGATAAAAAAGCAAAGTCCGGTTATGCAGGCAGTCATACCGGTAGCGCCTCCTTCGGAAACGCCAGCTCCAGATTCAATGTATGCAGTCACTGGCGGAACTCCAAACAGTGACCCTATCGAAATGCTGGAAGCATCAACAAGATATGCCACTGCAGACGCTTCAAAGTCTTGCGTATCTTCATCGATGGCGCCACAAAATCTTGCCATAGAATATAGCGTTCCTGTGCAGTCCAGAATATCCACATAAAGGAAAGTCATTAACGCCACCATAAAGTCTTTAGTTTGAGCCCCTGCGATGTGCCAGTCTTGCACGGCTAAGACGTGGCTGATCGGCCGAAACCAAACGACTTTCCTAAAATAATCAAAACTGGCGTTGCCTAGTTCCGTATCCGGGAAGGCTGTAACAGCAGTGTTCCGTGGCCACGAAATAACTGATACGAGCAGGATGCCGAAGCAAAGAGCGCCCTTAACTCGGTACATCATTAAAAAGGCGGTAAATATCCCTCCGCCGAAGATACCAAGCCACAGAGTTGGATTTCGCATTTTCTCTCCCGTACAGACTCCGGTGTCGATGTCACGCAGTCCAGGAATGCAACCTGCGAGTTGTAGCGGATCCGTTGTTCCTCCTGTTATTGCCCCTATTCCAGCCTCGTACGTCAAGCCAATCAGTGCCAAATATAGGCCAATTCCAGCACCACCTGCAATCTTCAAGCTGGCTGGCAATGACCTCGCAAGCCACTGGCGAATTCCTAGCAAGGTCAATCCAACAAATATTAACCCTTCGACAAATACTGCCGTCAAAGCCAATTGATAAGAGACAGAGCCTTCGCCGTGGAAACCAACAACCTGGTACGTGAAGTAGGCGTTAATGCCCATTCCGGGTGCTAAAGCAATAGGCATGTTGGCGAAAAGGCCCATAGCGAAGCTACTGAGGGCACATATTGCTGCTGTTCCTGTCACAAGGTCGAGGTTTATCTCCTGAACGCATTGTAGGTATTGCGGATCAGTTCTGCAGAGCGGATCCGTTTCTGAAGTGCAGACGCATGTGCCACCGGTGCTCGATACTATGGAAGCATTGACAGAGATAATGTATGCCATGGCGAAGAATGTGGCGAGGCCGGCTCGTACTTCTGTGAGAAACCTCGTGCCCTTTCGTTCGAATCTGTGGCCCGAAAACTCAAGTCTAAATCGCCGACCGACAACACTCTTGGCCACCGCCATGTTGGTCTTTTCGGCCTGTGATGGGTTAGACACATTCTAGTGTGGGTGATCTTGTACGAACCCAGCCCATTTTCTCCCGTAACTCAGTAGTAGAGGCTATGTGAGAATATCGTCGGCGAATGTGAAGTACTCAAGGGCATCTTTATATGAATCAATCTACAAAAGAAGTACCGGGCCGCGTTTCTGGAAAACAAGCCACAAGTGTGGACATAGGAAAGTTATATTTCAGACAGGACAGAGGGGTCAGAGGCCCACTATGGTAATTAGAGGGTGGAAGGCTCCCAGATGAAATCTCCCAGGGAACGCTGTGCGTCGTATTACACGGCTGAGCACCACGCCCATACTCTTGTCATACATACTTCGGGTCGGCATGTTATTCATGCTAATCGATAGGCCAAATATGTGCGGTTCAGTGCTGGGTGTTTTACATCACACAAGTGAGCGCGTGTAGCATAAGCCATCCCGGGCGGGGGCGGAACATGAAGTTGACTCGGGGGAGCGTGAGGATTGGTTGGTGAGTTTTCAAGGATTCTATGTTTCAAATATTTTGGGGTTTCTTAGATGAGCCAGCGAGTCTGTCTCAGTGTCATTCTCAAAAGACGCCGGACTGGAGCCACATGAGGATCTATGGCACCCTCGTCCAACCGCTACAAGCGCCGATGACCAAGATGTAAATGATCTGGACATATGCCAAAGGATGCGTCAGTGGCTGAGGAATGGCCTGTGCCGTTCCGCATGGGCACAACCATCTGGGTCATCCCGTCGGGATCGGTGGCTCTATAGATGCTGATGTCGCACAGCACGGGCATCCTATCCAGTCTTGGAAGTCAGAGCCCCACGCTTACGCAGGTAGCCGTTAAATAACGGCGCTATTATGGCTTATCCGTGGTATGCACGTTTCTAGCGAAGGAGGCACTTTCTGTTCAACCCCAGGAGGCACACATACAACGGCCCGCTTGTCCAGTAAGAGTCCGACACACGTAAGGAAAGAGGAAGCGTAGATTAGAAAGCGAAAACTAGGGGTGTATAGCCATTGCTGTGTTATCTGTCTCACAGCACGGCACTATTCGGGCCTTCGCCAATTATCAATATTCGCATTGGTAATGTCTGTCTCTCAACAAATACGGTTGTAGTACATAAATCATGTTGTGCTGCGGCCAGCCTATGTGCGTTTGGAACCAATACACGGACATAAGGCAAGGTAATGATCTACCGACTTAAATTCTTTATATGGCTTGCTCGCTATGTAAATTTGAACGCTGGTACGAATACAGTACGTCCAGCATTACCGATGGATTTGGCAGGAGATCTCCACGTTCGCTCCCTCTTAGAGATACACTACTATGTAACAAAACGATATTCCCAGCAGCCCTTCAACGCCTTATTCTCGGATTGCATGCATGTCCCATACCAAACCAAGAATTTATTCTAAAAATGTGAAAAGGTTTGTGTGCAGGATGTTCATCGCCCGATTTGCTTCGAACGCCTCGACCACACAGGATATATTTATTTCGCTAGCGCCTAACGATATGATTAGCAAAGTCACGATATGGATGGTTGTAGTGTTTTCTTACCTTGCGATATCATTTCAATATTCACATTATTCTCTCCCAGAGTAGAGAACATACGCCCGGCAACACCGATCATATTCTTCATCTCGGCTCCGACGAGACTGAGAATCGCCATCTTGGTGAGGATGCTGACCTCACCACAGTCTTCTAACGCACTCCTGGCCCTTTGTAAGTCGGCTTCAGAAACCGAGTGAACAGCCATCGAGACATGAACCTCACTCGTAGAGATGAGATCAACAGAAAGTCGCAGTCCGTCCAGTATGGAGAAGACCTTTGCAAAGAACCCATGGGAGATGGATCGTTTGTTCGAGTGTACGTTGATGACAGCAATTTGGTTTTTGATAGTGACGGCCGTAGGCCTCTTTGGCGTCTTCCTGGCGCCTGGGATGCTCACACTTCTTGAGCGGATGAGCTGCTGGCCTGGCGCCAGTACTGGGTCTGGGAGGACGATTGTGCCGCTTCCTCTCGGGTTCTTGACGTTCTTTATGCGGATTCTGATCGGTGGCTGAGCATGGATAACTTGGTCCATGGTAAGATGGTGGATAACTTCGGAGCCGTAGAATGTCAACTCTGCAGCCTCTGCGGGTGTAATTGTGCTAAGCAGCCTAGCAGTTGGCACCTTGTTGGGGTCGGCGGTGAAGATGCCATCGACTTCTTTCCACACTTGAAGCTCTTCCGCCTGCAGTCCCACGGCAACCAATGCCGCGCAGAGATCAGTATATCCTCTGCCAATCTCGCCGTCCATAAGTCCGCCGGGCACGGTACCGAAGAACCCAGTCAAGACAGGGACTCTGTCTTCGCAGGCTCGTACTTTAGCCGTGAGAGACTGCGACAGCGAATCGTAGAACTCCTGGTTGATTCCTCCGGGCGACTTGAAGTTTATCACATCCGCTAAATCGACATATTCGGCGTCAACGCCCCTGTCACGCAATAAAGCCGTCATGAATCGACAGCTCAATTTCTCGCCGTAGCTGACAATTCTGTCCTTCGACCTCGAGTCGATCTCCAGGTGCCATCGCTGCGCAGCTAGCCTGTAGTCAAGTATTTCCTTGCATTCACTTATGATCTCTGTGGCGAGAGCATTCCTGATCTTGAGATCACGGATGCACGATTCGGCGGCGCGCACATGGTCGTCTTGGATGATTTGAACGAGCCGTTTATATTCCTGGACAAGACTGTCGTAATGGACTGACTCTGTGTCTTTAACAGTAGCGACTGATTCAAGAACGCTGTACACTTCCAAAAGGCTTCAATTTGTTAGAAATGCCGCATTGGGAGGAAAGTGCCTAGTGACTCACCGACTTGTAGTGCCCTCAACCTTTTTTCCTGTGCTTCGAGCAGAGCATACGACAGCAACACGGTTACCTGTCAGATTTGCCCTATTAAATCCCAGGTTAGACAAGTTGTGGTCGTCGAATGCGCGATGCCAACTTACCGTATAATGTCTTCGGCGATGTTGAATGGAAGCTTGCCGACGCTGGTCCCGCCAAATTTCTGGACAATCCATCCCCCACGACTATTGTTCTTGATTGGAGAGTGACTTGCGGTCAGAGAGACGGTTCTCAACCCGTCCTCATTCTCGAGAAGTGACGGACTCATCCTTCACAGAGACCATAAGACTGGAGGGAGGAATACAATGGTTAGTTGTAGCTTTTGGGGCGGGAGGAACAAGCCTAGGGAACGTTTCCATCCATAGAGGCAAAATGCTTACCTCGTAGTACGTAGCACGCCGATAATCGCTGTGGGGTGGGAAAATTCGCGAGGCTGACTCTTATCTACTAGGTCGACCAATGGATAACAGACAGTTGCAAAACCCTTTCAGCCTTTCGCCCTCGCCAAGCATGTGACATAAACTACAAAAGAGGTTTAACACCAGAGTACTGAGTACAAGCACTGCAGGTATTTTTTTCAAGTAAAAGCAATTATGATATGACCTTTTTCCGTAGTAGCGCAGCCGATATAATAGAATATAGAATTAAACTGTAGAATATAGTCCAGAACAAGATATGAAGCACGAGGGCAACCACGTTATTATATAGACAAAGGCATGATTCGCCGGCCAAAATCTATTACTCCGAAAGCCAACTGGCAAAAACCCCCACCCGGTATACCCCGCGACATTCACCAGCATTATTATTGGGGGTAAATTGATGGCGTGCTAAAAGCAACTGCACCAGGCTAAAAGCAGCCAGTCGCTCCATTGACTTTGTTTTTCCATAATACTATTAGTTGTATATTAGTTGTGTATTCATTGCAAGGCTGACGATATCCAAACAGCTTCCTTCTAATGCTTCTAGCCATATTTGTTATTTCTCGGCAAGCAATAAAACAAGTGTTCGGGAGAAGTCGTGGCGGCATGATCCTGGAGTAGCTCGCCTTTGCACCCAGGCACATGTTCGCATGTGTTACTCATATGAGTATACTGTACCAGTTATATCCCAGCCAGAGATATAGCATTCGTTAACTGGGTATCATACTCTATGTTGCTCATTTCCCATATCCCCATGTTCCCCGCAAAAACAATCGCCCAACATCCCGCATCCCATGAACGCCATCCCACGCCTCATATTTTAGAAGATTCCAATCCTCGCCCCCCACCCATCGCCCTTCGGATTCGTACTTATTTGATATGGAAACGGGTTTGCCTCACTCGTGGTGATCGGGGGGATATGGTCTTTCTCGCGGTTCACTGTAGTCACAATCTTCATAGCTGTCTTGAGCAGCATCGTCTCCATAGCTTTCCGAACCTTTGCTCGTTCTGGATTGTGGTTAGCATGGTCCTATTTCCGACAAGAAACGAGTAACTCACCACTCTCTGTTCGCGGGATGGCTAGAGTAACATCTAGAGTCCACTGTTCCCAGCACACCTCTTCCTCCCCTTTCGTGAACCATGCCTTCCTCCGCCGCTTCTCGAAAAACTGCACGGCGATTTGGCCGCGAACTCCCGAGCTTCTAGACCCCAGGTCCGAGGTAGTGTCTAGCTGCCGTATGAGAGAGGATGTCTTCTGTTCAATCAATGTCTCTAGCTCCGCATCCCCCACGACCGGCAGCGTCAGGTCGAGAACATCGTGGGTCCTCGGTCGCACAGACGGGAAGAATCGGTGGAAGAAAATAGTATGTAGAATGCCTGGCAGATCGTGAGTGGGGTGTTGGGCAGGTTGTCGGAGAGTCGCATACCTTTCACAACGTCCTTCACAGACGACGGGTCTGCGAAGACTTCCAGAATGTACTCTGGCGGCCGTCGTTGCTCCATCAGAACAAGACCGAAGTAGTCGCCGTCTTTGGTGGATTTAAATTCAGGTTTCCTAGGCGGCGAAGGATGTTAGAGACGGGAGCTTCCCCAGACGTCTAGCTTCCTCACCGTTCCTATCGCTGCATGGCCATATCGCGGGTGGAGGGGTAATGTCATCGTTAGCCATTGCGGGTCCTGTAAGACAATGACATGGATGGTCCGAGCTCCGAACCACCCAGATCATCACGAGGAATCCATCCAGCCAGCTACCAGCCACACCAGCCACACTAGCCACCATCAAGGATAAATATAAATCCGCCCGGGCCACGCCTTGCCGTTTTTAGCACACGCAACTGTTCCCCATGGTAATCCAGCCAAGCGAGCCGAGGGACAACCAACCAGCCGTGATTCGCAAGCTACATTGCTCCCAATATGCCACGACTGTCGTCAACGAAGTAATCATACCTCGGCATCCACATTACTCACAATATATTCCGGGAGTGTCTTATTTTCGATTCTTAAGTTTCTCATGTAGAAGGGCCGCACTGGTGGCTCCCAGATTTGAGCCATGATATCTGCAACACGACGATGGTTTCGGCGAAACCGAACCCCAATCGCGATTGGTGTTGGTGTATTGGGCGCCGGATATATGGCGGCGCAATATGTTTTGGGGAAGCTGTCGGATGCGCGCGAGCGCATGAGCAGTGATCGTATAGCAAAGGAGAAGTGAGTTCCCCCTTCGTTGAAGAGCCCCTCGGCATGAACAGTTGCTGATCGCGTGCGGCTAGCCTTCGGAGGAGATTCCAACAGAACCAAGAAGACTGTACATTTACGATACTCGCACTTCTACCAACGGCAACGGATAATATTATGGCGGAGCTGGAAACGGAACGGATCACTTTCGCCCTGCAAGAGCAGAAGGCCTCGAAGTTGGCAAGGGAGGACCGACCATCGGACCTAGGCTCAACACCACCATCTGTGACGGATGATGATGGCAGAAGCAACATCAGCCAACTCAGTGAGAGCGGAGTTCATGCAAGCCAGGCCTCTCTGCCTCCCACATCAGATGAAAACGCCGTCCAGGATGGTGCCCAACCAGCACAGCCAGCACAAAAATCGAGGAAGTCGAAGCTACAGCTGTGGAATGATTTGAAAATCAGCGGTAAGAACTGCCGATAACTTAATGATATATCGATTGCTAACTATTTCCTGAAGCCATCACTAGATCTTTCACTCTCATTTACACATTGGCACTTCTTACGCTCCTTACACGCATCCAGCTGAACTTACTGGGCCGTCGCAGTTATCTCTCCAGTGTCGTATCATTAGCTACTGGTGGACTCCAAGACTCATTCATTAACCTTGAGAACAACGATGACGACAACACCGACCAAGCATACGGCAACGATTTTGAGACCAACAGGAGATACCTGACGTTCTCCTGGTGGTTACTGCACCGAGGATGGAGAGAGGTCATGTTCAAAGTACAGGACGCCGTTCAAGATGTATTCGGACCATTAAGCCCAAGAGATGACCTGTCTTTGACTCAGTTTTCTGAGCTGACTCTTGAAGTCCGAAAGAGGGTTGAGGGTGCCACTGAGGCTGACCGCCAGTCCACCAGGTGGCTCCAGTATCTCCTGCCATCCCGAGACCAAGAGGACTACGTCCTTCAGCAGTCTGGAATGTCATCTGAATCTCCTGAATCTACCACCCTCGCCTCTTCAAATGCCAGCCCTCTACGGCGCTTATTAGATGAAACGTCGGATCTCATTGACTCCCCGCCTTTTACTTACGTCCTCACACTCCTTCTGGACGCTGGATTCTCCACATTGGTGGACCAGAAGGTCGCACAGCAAGCATTCAAGGTGCCTCCCACACCCAGCGACCCCAGCTCAGAGCCGAGGATCCAGGAGGTATTTGACCCAAAGCCAATGAAGCTACCAATCGTCCTCGCAACCCTCACGCGCCAAGCACACCAAATTGGCAATGGCGTTCCGAACGATTACCTCCAAGCCATGGAGCTGGTTGGGGATCTCGAGGCCTTTGCGGCTGTTGTATATTCTAGTAACTGGGAAAACGAAATCACTCCCATGGGCGATGAGGGTGCCGCTAAGAACGTAAAGGGAAAGGAGTCAGCTGGAGCAAGTGACCAGACGGAGTCTGGTATTTTGGGAAGCAGCATTGTCGATGTTGGAGAGACTAGCGCGTTCGAGAGTGCCTGGGGTAAAGCGACGGAGTCTAGCGGAGGGATTTTTGCAACTGCTAAATAGTAAACGGGGAGGGTATCACTAGTAAAACATGTATATTATATATCACGAAGCTATCCAAGACATACGATCACACATTGCAGAACAAAGCTGTTTTTAGTTGAAAGAGTAGTCACTGTTTGTTTGGCCAAGTTCAATATAGCGCACCACGACCAAGCACATGTAAAAGTCTGAGGCGTTATATTCTATAATACGCCCTTTACGAACTGATCTAAGGCCAGTTCGAACAATTCGTTCGCGACACCTTCGCCTCCTGGGTGCTCTACCGGAGAGAGGGGGTTTTTCACAACTGTATGTATTTATTAGCAACGAACCCACAAATATGACTGGATATCAGTACCGAATTCCACGTAGAGGTTCACGTATATCTGATGAAGCACGTTTCGCATATTGAGGCTTTGTGTGTCTGTGAGCATCACAAATTTGATGCTCGTCGGCGTTTCGTAGTAGTGGAGTTTATATTGTCCCGTTCGGTATGATATGAAGCTGCACGCGACTGTATTAGCCAAACCAGTCACATAGTATATCTGCGGGCACTCTAACCTGTCATCGTCTCCTCCTAGCTTCCTGACCATATTGCGCAAAGAGAATATTGTTCCAAAGATGAGTTTGGCATCGTCTTTCGCGCTCAGCCGAGCCGGTCGAGCGCGGGCAGGACCCAGGTCTACCGTAACATCGTTGCTTATGCTGCTGGAGTCTGAGACGGGCCTTCCCTTCGTGTGTCCCGGACCAGCAATGGAGCTGGGGTTGTCTTGCCGCGCCCAGAGCTTGCTGTAGATGCACTCCGCTGCCATCGAATTAGTATCCAGGAGTCCGCCATCGAGAGGGGTATAAACTCACTATGCCTATCGAAGATGTAGAATGAGTAAACTACCATGATTTCGTAGTCCTCAAAGCTGGATGCGGGCTAACATCCATGGACTCCTCGTAATGGCTCGATTGGTGTAGTCACGGGCCAACAAGGCGCAAACAGTACCCTCCACATCGTCGTTGGCCCTGCGGAGAGTGGGCCGCCTCGGTCGCCCTCGCGCTAGCATGGTCAAGCTTTTCGCTTCGCCCGGAACAATACCCTGGCCGGAAGGTCCGGGGGCGGAATAACTTTGATCAACTGAATATTCCATGTGAAGCCCAAACCCCCACATGGCAGTAGCGTTGCCAGGGTCATGGGGGGGTTTTCAGCTCTCAATCTCGAGCACCACTGCAACCGCGTCGCTTCTCGTGTCGCGTTGAAGACTCCTACGGCTCTACGCATTTACTGTCGCGATCCCTACAGAGGATATATTGTATATTCTCTCTCAAAACCCGCTGGCACAAAGGGCCATGATGGAGCCTCGTTCAGCCTCAGAAGGCGGGGCCCAGGTCGCAGATCAGGTCCAGCCAGCGAATAAGCAAACGCAATGTTCTGGGGAAGATAAATATGCGCAACCCGTCCCCCTGGGTCAGCAAGCGCAGCCCAGGTTTTTAAGTAACAGGTACATTTATCTGCTATGATTGTTATTGTATTTTCTTGTGCTGATGTTGTAATAGCAAGTCGTCGCTGTCTAGATACCAGAGCCCGTTAAGGCAGCATCAGCGGACTCCTTCTATGCACCAGCCCGTCAAGGTATGTTGGCCGAAATGCGCGCTTATATATGATTATAATAACACCATTCCAGGAGACGCCCAATGCTCGCTCAGAGTACAAAAATAGTGAAGATGATGGGAAGTCACAGCACCATATCAACCAGTACATTATTGGGGAGGAGATCGGGCGCGGGTCTTTTGGTTCAGTCCACCTTGCCGTCGACCAGTATGGCAATGAATTTGTAAGTTTACACAGCGATTCGCGGATTCATTCTTAAACTAAACGTCCCCAGGCTGTCAAGGAGTTCTCAAAGTCGCGGTTACGGAAACGTGCGAGATCCAATTTCCTCCGCCGTCCCCATGCCGCATTCCGCTCCACCAAGTCCCCTACAGGCACTGGTTTAAACTCTCCTCTACACCATAATCCTATGCCGGGAATTTTAGGTGATGGGACAGAAGGCTCACTGCATTTGATCAAAGAAGAGATTGCAATCATGAAGCAGCTCCACCACCCCAATCTCGTTTCCTTGATTGAGGTTCTGGATGATCCCCAAGAAGATTCTCTGTATATGGTGCTGGAAATGTGCAAAAAGGGGGTCATCATGAGGGTTGGGCTCGGAGAAAGAGCCGACCCCTACGATACAGAGAGTTGCAGGTACTGGTTCCGCGACATGATACTGGGCATAGAATTCCGTGAGTCTACAGCGGACCGCATAGCTCGAAAACTACTGACAGTCAAAAGTTCATGCACAAGGAATTGCCCACCGCGATATAAAGCCAGACAATCTCCTCCTCACGTCAGACGATGTGTTGAAGGTTGTGGATTTTGGCGTTTCGGAGATGTTCGAGAAGGATCCGGACATGATGACAGCTAAATCAGCTGGGTCTCCTGCATTTTTGCCTCCGGAGCTTTGTATCGTGAAGCATGGCGATGTCTCTGGTCGAGCAGCAGATATCTGGTCGATGGGCATCTCGTTATATTGTTTGCGATTCGGGCATATTCCATTTGAAAAGACTGGGATCCTGGAGTTGTACGAGGCTATTAAGCACGACGAGGTGGATTGCTCGGAAGTTGACGATCCAACCTTTGTCGACCTGATTCAGCGCATTCTTGAGAAGGATCCAAAGAAGAGGATAACCATGGACGAGCTCAGGGTAAGATTTCCTGGCAGCTTACGTGGGAGTTGCTAACGACTGTAGGAACACCCTTGGGTGACAAAAGACGGCACTGACCATCTACTATCCAAGGAGGAGAATATTTCGGACCTTCTCGAGCCCCCGACACAGATAGATATGAATCATGCCATCACATCCAACATTGGAGGTCTCCTCATTGTCGTACGTCTTCCCGTCAGCAGCTTGGGGGAAAAAAACGCAAAAACTAACGCACACCCAGATGAAAGCGGTCAACAAGTTCAAGGGCCTGTTGTACAAGAAGCACCCCGAACGAGCAGGGGATCTCTTCGGCGGACACAAGCAACTGTTTCAGCCGCCCGCACAAATGCACGAGTCGGATTTCGAAGCGAAACATGTGCCCCGACGGATGCAATCGAAGCGTGAAGACCACTTCTCCACCATCTCGAGCACAATCAGTTTTCCAGATGAGCACGACCTACCCGACGCCGTGACATCCGAGCCGGGCCAGGCGACCGAAACAC
>JPJU01002662.1:0-12371 GCA_000750735.1 Pseudogymnoascus sp. VKM F-4246
GGAGGGCTCGGTTGGGGCGTCGGTGGGTTCTGCGAAGACCGGAAGAACGAAGGATCCTTCTGGTCCCATGGTTGTAAGGGGAGAAATCTCTCCTGAGCGTGTTCCAGCAAGACTACTTTTCCTGGAGCTATCGCTTTTCTTGGAGCTATCGGACCTTTTCCGCCCGAGGGGGATCCGCGGGAGCCTTCGTTTTGTCGGCGGGCTGCTGCTGTGCACGACCGATGAAAATCTCAGCTTTTTTGTTGTCGCCGGCCTGGTCAAGTCTTCTGATTTGGTTCTCCTCGGAAATTTTGGGAGAGCTGACTTCAATCCTGTCTTCTGCTTTGGAGAGTCGGTACTGCTCTTCGGTATAAAATTGAAAGATGGTTTTGGAATAGCCAAGGGAAATTGTCTCGGTTTTTTCTTTGGTGGCGCAGCTGAGGAACTCGGGCTGGGATTCGAGGAGGAAGGGCCATCGCCGTAGGAAGAGAGTCCAGGCTCTTCGGAGACGACAGCGTCATCCATCCAACTTGCAGGCAATGACAAATGACCTGATATGTCTGGGCCGGGTATGTCTAAAGTATCGTGGTAAATTGCTGTCGACGATATCTTGTCTTCTAAGTTGGGATGTGGCTCGACAGCAACCTGGCCTGATGCTGTTGTTGCTGGCGCTGGAAGAGTAACCTCCGGCATCAATTCGCCTCCTTTAAGGCGATCAAAGCCTACCATTTCGCTATCCAGTGTCCCAGTTTTAGTGGCTCCGCCAGTGACAATATCCTGGTTGTGTTGCGTCAAAGCTGGCGAGTTATTGGATAGTGCTTCTCTTGGAGAATGGTTGGGGACGTCTGGGTGATCCCAGAGAGCTTCTAACTGGGTTTGAACGCTATTTCTCCACCCAAGTGCTTCTTCTGCATATATGGTCTTGATAAGATCATCTGGATCAGGGAGAGTAGCATCTCCCATAGCAAGTTGATTAGTCCAACGGCGATGTGGATTATGTTGACTAGGAATAGCCTCCTGTAATATATCGCCGTTGTCATTTGAGCCTGAAGGGTTGATATTTTCCGTATTGCTGGATATATTGCTATCTTCTCGAAGCAAGTCACTCGACCCTCGCTGAGCAGATGAGCGAGGCTGTGATGGTGTTCTAGGTCTATGAGATCGAGGTGGAAGCCAACGCATAATATGATATCGGTGGGAGTTTGTGAGATTTTAGGGTATTTGAGACATAAAGTATATAAACAGGTGTGGGGAGCATTTTGACATATAGAATATATAGCATTCTATATTGTCTTACCTTATCTGGTAGAGCCACTCTTGTTCCTGCCATATTTATTATTTATCACAAAGTTTGGGCGTGGGTGTAGTAAGCCACTTACCACTTTAGCGCTGCTCGGAGAGATGCAACGCGAGGTCGCGGTCCCGTCTGTGCACGGACCATCGACTTTTGAATTTCAGGACAACTGCCGTTTGCTGGGTTGACCTCACCAACAACCACCGACAACGGAACGGAGTCATTGAAGCCAACCAGGAACCATGGCGACCACCGTGGATCAGAAGCTTTTGAAAGCGACCAAGTTCCCTCCAGAGTTTAATCAGAAGGTGGACATGCAGAAGGTTAACCTCGAGGTTATGAGAAAGTATGCCTCCGCAGCCAAAAACCACCACACTCCAGTCGATAAGCTAACCTCTCTTCCTTCAGATGGATTGCAGGCAAGATTTCGGATATCCTTGGAAGCGAAGATGATGTGGTTATAGAGCTATGCTTCAACTTGATTGAAGGGTCTCGTTACGTATGTCTCCTACAATACTACCCCGACTGGTGGTCTCGTGCCTTTGTCCAATCTAACATTCGTTCCAGCCCGAAATTAAGAAACTACAAATCCAACTGACAGGATTCCTGGAAAAAGATACTCCCGCCTTTTGTAAAGAGTTATGGAAACTATGCCTGAGTGCACAGAATAGCCCGCAAGGTGTCCCAAAGGAGTTACTCGAAGCCAAGAAGCTGGAGCTCATCCAGGAAAAGGTATTACTCACATTGCCCCATCGTCAGGCGTTGATCTCCAACTGACGTAAATACACCAGGTCGAAGCTGAGAAAGCTGCTGAAGAAGCAAGGCGCAGACGCGAAATTGATAGCCAACGTGAACGAGACATGGACTCCATCCGAAACCGCGAACGAGATGAGCGTGGGAGGGGCGGATATGGGATGCGTAACGACAACTGGCGCCGAGGGCGTGGAGATCGTGACTTTGGGCGTGGTGGTGACAATAATCGAGGGGGACATCGACGATCTCGCTCACCTGGACAATGGCGTGGCCCGCCCAGAGACACGGACTCGTACGTCCCACGAGGAGGCGGTCGGAGGAGAGACGATAACAGGCGAAGGTCGCCATCGCCTGCATTGGACAAACGACCCGTGTCTGTATCACCTTCACGCTCCCCTCCCCGCCGACGTCGGCATTCGACAAGCCCATCTCTCTCCCCTCCTCGCCGTCGAAACCGTTCAATAAGCAGATCGCCCTCCCCAAATAGACGCGGAGACAGCTACCGCGGCCGTGGCGGGAGAGGTAGACGACACAGCCCAGATCGCCGCCGCCGAAGGTCATACTCATCATCCGACTCTCGTTCTCCGTCCCCAGCACCGCGGAAACGCAGGAGATCGCCATCTCTCTCCAAAAGCCGCTCTCCTCCGACCAAGTCTCGCCAAAGACGCCGAGACAGCAGCAGCTCCCGCTCCCGCTCTCATTCTCGTAACCGCTCCGTTTCACGGTCACCCATCCGAGGCAAGTCGCCGATGCGAAGACAAGCCTCGATAACCCCAGCGAGAGACTTAATCAGACCGAAACCCACTTCCAGTCGTAAGGGCCGCGACCGTGACGAGCACCGGCTAACTCGCAGTCATAGCCGAGACGAACACAGTTTAACTCCCCCTCGTCGACAACGCCAAAGTACTAACAGAAGCCGGTCGAGAAGCATCAGCCGGAGCAGGAGTAGAGAAAGGAGCCCGAGGAGGGACAGGAAGAGACGGGGTTCTATTGAACGATATGCGCCGCGGAGACACCACACCTCCTCCATCTCACCCCCTAATACCAAAAGAATCAAAAGGGCTGATATTGAGGAAGATGAACGACGACGATCGCCATCGCCTGTTGAGAGCCCTCGAGGCAGGACACGAACCAGAAGCATCAGCAGACCCCACAGCCCAGCAAATGATGATACGGAGATGGCAGGGACAAAGGACCAAGAGGTTGGTAGTGCCTGATCATGAAGTCGCCGGCTTAGATGGGCTGGCCTTGGCTGACCTCTGCGTGTGATGACAGGCCAGTGCCGAACGGTCACTGCCAAATGATGACCCGCAGAAAGAAGCAAGTGCGTTACGGGAGAAGCTGTTGAGGGAAAAGATCAAGAAGATGAGAATGTTAAGTATCAGCTCCAACAAGGCGGAATAGCCCGCGGAAGATGTTTCTGGGAAGCCATGGCAAACGACTTGCTGATTTTTTGTTAATAAACAGCGGTTTACTGAGCTAGTTAGCTTTGGATCAAAAATGCACATTGTCGCTCGCAGATAAGTCTTCCTTCGTAATTTGCTTTGATGCTGTGACTTTATCATTCCAAATACACAGACAGCGAGGGAGCATTATCCTTCCACGTATCATGTAAGCTAAACTGAAGTATAATCGTGTCATTCCAACAAGTGAAGTGGTAAAAGTCATAAATTATAAGCCAGGTAAAGCCTGGGTATCTAAAAATCTAGGCTAGCAACATCCTGGCCATAGGCTCAAAACGGAGGCACTAAATGATCGCTTCTCAAGTGTCAGATCGTGCACTTTCAATCTAATGGATCTTATCTTCGTTTACATCTTCGCTGCTTCTTTAGCTATCTGTTCTCGGGTCAAGCTTGGTGTCCCGCTCTTCTTCTCGCCCATACGACCCATCTTATGCAGGGTCTCCATCATTTTCTCGTCGCCGTAATGATCATTATGCTGTAAAATAATATTAGTAAATTGGCCAGGGATCACGTTCCGATTGACTTGCCTCGAAATCCGGATCTTCGCCGTACGCTACTCGAGCAACGTCTACCAAGATCCTCGCCGTCATACCCCACACCTTGTATCTCTCCATTCCTGCTTCCTCTTCTTCCTCCAGCTGCTCGGCAATAGCCTTGAGTCCGCCTTCTCTTTCTATCGGTTTGGTGACTTTCTGGTTATTAATGGGGACGTAAAAGTTGTGCACGCGCCAGCGGTAGCCATCATGCCAGTCGATCCAGCTCCCCTCATACCAATCGCTCTTTTTTCCCGGTACCGTCTCACCTTCTGGTACCTCATCCTCGCTCTTGAGGAAGTTGTGGAAAGGTGCCGAGAATACGGCAGCTACCTCCTTCGCGTCGAGAGTAGGTATCATCGCCTCTTCGGCGGTTTCTCCATTTGCGCCATTGGAGTGCAGGAATGCCACGCAAGGACTCACCGCAAGCTCCGTCCTGGCAAGGTTGAATGGGAGTTGGCAGAGATGCTCTATCCGGATCGACTTTGGGAGTTTTGAGTCATCCATCGGCAAGCCAATCTCCTCGAACGCTTCTCGGCGAGCAATCTGGAATGGTGTTTCTTCAAGGGTGTCGGCTTTACCCCCTGGGAGGGCCGCATGGCCAGAGTAGTTACGGAGCGAGGCAGCTCTCATAGTAACGACGACCCGAAGGTCGCCGCGGCGGTCGGCAAAGAGGAGGAGGAGGACGGCGGCACGGCGGGAGACTGGGAGGCTGTTCCACAAAGGAAATGGCGGTGGGACATAGGCTCGTAGCCGCGCAAGAGCTGCCTTTGACCGGGTCAGCATGTTCGGAGTAGGCATCCCGCATTCAAAATATGTTGAGCTGGAATAGACTAACTGCGGCGGCTGGGGAGGCAGGGGCCATGGCTGAGTGGTCAAAGACGCTGGAGCCGTAGGGTAGGAGATCGGAGTTGGATGCAGTCTTTATGTTCTCGATAAGCTCTGTTACATCATCCGAGTCTAATAATGGGGCATCGATTTGCGTGCTTTCCTCAACTTCGATGTTGGGTTGGGTATCCAGGGTACTCATATTGGTTGAAATATGGTAGTGCAGTTCAGTCAGATGGGATGCGCATCATAATTCGTGGCTAGGGATGCGCCTCGGCCTGTACCTCGGAAACCCCCTCCCGCGGGGTTTAGAGTGGTTGATAACATGGGATTCTTGGCAAGGCTGAGACATTGATAGCAGCCTCGTCACTCTCCCCGCCCCCTTCCCAACAAACAACAAATCAATGGCTTCATTTCCTACATCTCGGCCGCATTCACATTTGCATTGATACGCCGCTCGTGATGATCTATTCTAGGTGCCATGTCATCAAACATTGCATTTGCTGTTTGTCAGCCGGTAAGCCGTTTCTTTATGTGACACCACAAACAAAGCGTTGAAATGCGCCTTGCATCGTTTCCGGCCAGAAAGCTTCCCGTTTTCTGCGTCCCAATTGCTAAAGGTATATGCGATTTCTTTCTCTGCTGTCAGTTTGCTTGCTTGAGTCATGTGTGATTCATTGTCTCTCGTTACCGTCAATGTCTTCTTTCTTCATTCTAGCGTGAGGCCTGTTTCACGTCAATCGTTGTCTGTCTCGCCGAAGTCATCAGCGACGCGTCTTGCCTTTAACCTTGGAATCTTCCTGAATTCTTTCTTCATCATTCTTATATTAATGACAACCCACGCGAAACCCCAAGGATGGATGATATCACGTCGCATTTGCCTCTGAATGAATGTCTTGACATGGGACTTCCACCAGAGCATCAGCCCCATATGGAGCGAATCCAACCCTACTTTCTCAACAAAGAGCTGCCACCTGTCCCAAAGTTCGCGCCTGAACCCGTATCATCGGCGCCTCCTATTCCTCCATACAACCCATTGCGCTTTTCGCGACCCCTTTTGAGCGGATTGCGGACAGAGGACATCGCGATATCATCGCGACTTAGCTCGATATCATCGGAAGACTCATTGCCCGAAGTGCCGCCCTTGTCGCATTCGCGAAATGGAAAGCCTCAAAAGACACTACGAGTGCTTGGCCAGCCGACCTTAACCATCAACACGCCTACATTCGGCCAAACAGACAAAGTGCGCCAGCTAACAGGCTATGATCTCGGGTCACCAGCCGACCGTCGTCACCATCGCAAATCATCCAAGGACTCCGCATCAACAACATCTAGCTGCTATAGCGATCCAGAAATACACCTACTCAGCGACCCGGAAGATATCAACGGTTCTAGGGGATATATGGGTCTCCGCCAGTCGGCCGAAATGGATTCGCGTTATATCCCCAACAAACCACGTAGCCTCAAGTCCCCAAGGGCCAAAACACGCGCGTCTAAAAGATATAGCAGAGCTAACCTGGACGACTTTCTCCAGCGCCAATGCGCTGTCTTCCAACACGACACCCTCTCTCCAACCAGCTCCCTCGTGCACTCCCCCGACTACTCCAAAGCGCAATCTCTGTATTCCATCCCCCCAACACCCCCTCCCCCCGACGCACCAAACTCTACGAAATTCGCGCTTCCTCTTCGAATCCGCTCTGCTCAAAGCAACGAGGAACCAGCTAGCAGATTCAGTGATGTTTCAACGCCCCCTGCCTCTCCTACAACGCGTTTCTCTGCGGGAATCCGCGATAGTGTGCTTGCGATCACCACTCATGCGCCGTTTGGACGCGGAGCGCGTCCTGTATCGCAACTATTCGAGAGGAAGGGAGAGAGAACGACCGACGAGGATATGTTCAACGTTGAAATAAGTTCTGGGAGCGGCGAGGAGTTGATGATGTCTGGGGGGTTGCGGAACCCCATGAGGAGGAAATGGAATGAATTTGGTGAGATGATCGATGACAATGGGAAGAGATTCAGGGGTGGGGGTTTGATGAGAAGAATTAGCGATGCGGTGTTTACCAAGCGCTCGGCTCATGCCACTAGGAATGACAGAAATAGTGGTAGCGGATTGGGGATTGTGATTCCTGATCACCGCCGAAAGGTCGGTGGTCCGGACACTCCGATGCCGGTGATTGCGAATGGAAAGGCGTGGGTTGAAGGTGTTTTATCTCGGGAAGCGTCGATGAGACGGCGACAGTCTGTTCGTGGAGCTATTGGGAAGGCGACAGAGAGTCGGTGGGTTGTTGGGGGTGATGAGAGGAGGGAAAGGAGAAGGGAGAGACTGAAAGGTCAGATTAAGGTTATTGGATTACAGGAGGTACAGGAGGATGAGCCGATGTGAAATAGTCGATGTAATGTGAAAGGGCAGTAGATAGTATCAGGCGTACAGTACAAAGTTTGGGGCCTTTTAAGCTAGTAATAAATAATATCGCAAACACACGTTCATAGCTCGTATCTTCGTACACTTTCCCCTGTCGCCATATCCTAATAACACCAGTCCGACTCCAACCAATTGCCCAGCCTCCAGCCTACCTAACCCCCTTCAACCCAAACCTCTCCTCCACAGCATCTACCACCCTTCTCGCCTCCCCCAAGATCTCTGCTCCGCTGGCCTCACCCCCCAACTTCCGCCTCGCCTCAAAACTCCTTAACAGCATCCTCGCGCGTCGCATATCCGGATCCTCATCATCCACATCCTCCGCCGCAAACGCGCTTGAGCTACCACTGCGTGTTGGACCAGCTGACGCCTTCCTCAAAGACCCCGGCGACCTCAGCGCAGAGGTAGAAGTAGTTGATGATGGCACGGAACGCCGTGCCGCAGCAGCTTTTGCGCGCGCGATGGCTGGCGCGTCTGGGATGGAGAGGGTCCGCGAGGTGCGGCGGTCGGTGGTGCTGGGGATTGGGGCTAGACAAGAGATCATGTGGAGGGCTGCTGCTGGGTCCTGGGGGGTGTTAGTGAGTGTTGGCTGGGGAATATGGGAATGGTACTGACTGCTACGAAGAGATCGCTGAGATCGGCGAGGACGTGGGCTGTTTGGAGGGGCTGTGGTTGTGCTGGGCGGTCGGTCGCCATAGTAGCTGGTTGGTGGGTGTATTGGAGTTGTAGAGGTTGTTGTGTTCTCGTGATCGTAGAGAATATTACGCGTTTATGCCAAATAAATATCAGAATATTAAAAACTCTTAATGTTAACTCAGTCTTCCAAGGTTACAGCGGGCGTCATGGGAAAGAACTGCCGTGCATGCCCCGCAGTCCACGTTTCTGCCTGTCATCGGAGCGGACTTGGTTCCGCCGAAGCTCCATCGGCATCAATGCTCCACAGCCGAGTATATAGTGTGACTGTCCCCTCTTCGTCTTACACAACCCCCAATCCCACACCGGAGAAAAGAGGCATTGAGATAGTACAGCATGTCGATCATATTCAGGCGTGGTTTTGCGACCGCCCCCAACTTTGCGAAGGCTCCCAAGATCGTCTGCATTGGGCGCAACTATGCGTGAGCCTTCCCCAATTTACCTCCTCGCCATGCGGGGACAAACCCCCTCCCAATCCCCCATAACACATCATACGAGGCCAAAGCTAACAAACATATTTCTTTAGTGCCCACGCGGCAGAACTAAACAATGCGCAACCCAAGCAGCCCTTCTTCTTCCTCAAGCCCGCCTCCTCCATGCTCCTCCCCGGCGACGGCGCCGTCCAGCGTCCCAAAGGCATTGATTTGCACTACGAGGTCGAGCTCGCTCTTCTAATCGGGCGCAACGTGAAGGATCTCTCGGCAGATGATACCCAGGGCGCGCTAGATTCAATTGAAGGCTACGCTGTGGGCATTGACATGACCGCACGCAACATGCAGGACGAGGCGAAGGCTAAGGGTCTGCCATGGAGTATGGCGAAGGGGTTCGACACGTTCCTTCCCTTATCGCGTTCGATTAAGAAGACGGCGATACCAGATCCGCATGAGGCAGAGGTGTGGCTGAATGTTAATGGGGAGAAGAGGCAGTGCGATAGCACCGGGCTGATGGTGTTCCGGATTCCGCGGATTCTGAGCGATATTAGCAAGGTGATGCAGCTGAGGAGAGGTGATATCGTGTTGACTGGTACACCGAAGGGAGTGGGAAGTGTGAAGCCTGGAGATGTTATGACAGCGGGAATTAGATTTGGCGGAAAGGAGATTGAAGAGGGGAGGATTGAGGTGGCTGTTGAGGAAGCTACGGGTGAATTTGTGTATGGAGAGACCTAAGAGCAGCATGTTACGGGATTCATGGCGAGGTATGTAGAATTGTACTCATCACTGTTATATAATAGCGAGCAATGATATCAACAGCACCGATTCTGGCATCTTATATACAAACTTAATTGATAGCAAATATGTAATGTAAGTGAAGAATATATACCATCGAAACAACCAGCATCTACATAGAGAGGTTGAAGCCTGTAGTTACACGCTTCAGCCCACTGTCATCCCAGTGCCCTCATGCGTTCAAAGCGACGCTGTACCCGCTGACAGTCATAACCGCATCGGTGCCAACAAATGGCTCAGTACCAGCCCCGATGCTGGTAACGTACTGGCTGTCGCTGAAACCCTGGCTCGCCACGAGGTACGTGTAGAACTCCTTGAGATCACCACTGAAGCTGTTGATCTGGCTGGCGGCCACGAAGGAGTACACCTTCATGGAGCCGTTGAGGCCGTACCACAGGTTCCACTGCTGGCCGGCAACGGTGACCGAGGCGATGGCAGAGCCGGTGGAGGAGATGGGTCCAGCGCCACCAATGGCCGCAAGCCAGATCATGATCTCGTAGTCGCTGGAGCCGTCACTGTTGCCGCCAGCGCTGGCGGAGGAAAAGAGGTCGTAGGCTACGTTGGCAACGACACCGGTTCCGGTGTAGCTATTCCCATGTCAGGGCCAGCGCCGCAGGATTTGCAGACGAATAGAAGAGAACTTACGTGTATGACCACTTCGATGGAATCGATTGGATAGCCGACACCTGCTTGCCCGTATCCTGAGTAAGAACCACATTCGCGTAGCTCTTAACGTTGTAATCCCCTCCTTGCCAAGACCATTTGGTGGACCAGGCGATGGTGTCACCGCTCAGCGACTCGTAGGTGCTGCACTGGCTGCCCGAGGTGGCAGCGTCAATGCCCCATAGGTCCTGGTACAGAGTGTACGAGCCGGTCTGGATGGAGTCCCATTGGCCGCAAATCTCGGTGGCGCGCTCCTTGATAGTCTTGGATGGAGCTGGGGCCGAGGCGGGGATGGCGGACGCGGCCGCAAGGGCTGGAGCGAGGAGAGCGAGTAGCTTCATGTTGATGTGTTATGAATTGGGATGATGAGGGAGAGAAAGGCTGGTGGTGAGGTAAGAGGAAGAGAGCTCCTCGACGGCGAGGGAGGGCCTCTTATTATAAACACCCCGGACTCACTGTATAGAGCACAGGACCTCATTCTCCTGGTCCGTTCATCAGGCGATCAGCACTGATCCAGCTCACCCATAACAACGTGTTTTCAATATAAACCGATCATTTACCAGAACACTTTTGTGGGGTAAACGCCGCCTCTTTCCAGCACATATAGTAGATCGCCCCCATCGACTCCCCAAAGCTTCAATCCGTCAAATTCCACCAATGGCGCGTGTTGGCGATTTAATATAAGTGAGGCAAATCACCCGGGCTATCCTCATGCGGTAGGCGGAACATTCCCGATCCACGAAACAAGCTTAAGGTTCCTGTGCCGGGGCTTGGTATTAGCCTGCCGATCGTGGGGAGGCGAAGTGCCGTGCCGCCTCCACCAGCGGTCGTTGTGCAGCAAGGTCCGGCGGGGGCGGGGGAGCGCAGAATTATTCCAGTTTGTTCTGTGGTTATTCCATGGCTATACCGCGCTTGGATGGTAGTCTGCGGTTGAATGGTTGACTGGAAAGAGAGCCGATCAGGGCGGCGCTTTGGACTCCGGTCGTTTCATTGGAGCAGGTACTTAGAACGATGCACCTACCTCGGATATAACTTCGTTTTCCAGGTGATCTAGAAGAAATGCCAAAGCCTAATGAAATCTGACATGAAAGCTTGATGATGCATTGGCTATCTTTTCTGCAATCATTTACACAACACTACACGATATCACGTGTGGGCACGGGTTAGCTATCGAAGTTAATTGAGCACTGCCACTGCAAGGCGTTCGTAGCATAGCCTCACAACCCACTTTGAGATCCTGCTGCCTCTTCAACCTTTTTCGAAATATCTAAAATATAGTATTTGCCATCCCATATGCAGAAGCCGCGTGCCAAAATTTGTAGCTATTATCAGCTATAAGAATTGTGCTGCTGTGATGTCTCAACCCGATAGTGAAGCACCGCCTGTCTATACTGAGTATGATGTGGATGTTACGGCGGGCCAAACAGGAAATTACCCAAGTGCCAAAGATCTTACGGAGCAAATAGGTGAGAGAGATTGATTTCTTTGGGAAGCTCCCAGAGAACTGCTTGGCAGGCTCTTTTGTCCGTTTAGTCCGTTCCATTGGCTGACAAGGCCGGCGATGGAGAGGACTTGCCTAAAGAAACTCCCAAGATAACCCATGGAGAGTCTCAAGTTGCCAAGACTATGCGGAGGCTCAAAATCAACAACAATCCATTCAAAAAGAATCAATCCTCTGGAGAGTTGCATGTTACCAAGACGCTACAGGGAATTAACATCAACCGCGGTCCATATGAAAAACACCAAGCCCCTGAAGAGTCCAACATCACCAAGACGCTGAAAGGAATCAAAATCGACGGCAGTCCGTATGAAAAACATCAAAGCCCTGGAGAGCCCAATGTCACCAAGACGCTGAAAGGAATCAAAATCGACAGTAGCCCATATGAAAAGGCTCCAACCCCTGGCCCACCGGGCACAAAAGACGACCTCTTCAACGCCATCTCAAAAGATGATCTTGCTCGAGTCAGAGAGCTGCTCGATGGGGGCGTAGACATTGAAAGCCGCTACGAATCCCAAGGTGGCAAGACGCCTCTAATGGTAGCAGTTGGCTACGACAAGGTCGATATCGCCGAGCTACTCCTTCAGCGCGGGACTGATGTGAATGCTAAAACATTCCACACCGAGGAGACAGCCTTGATGTCTGCTTGCTCGTCGGGGCGGTCTCAGATAATCACGTTGATTCTTGAGCGTGAGAAGGTGGATCTCGAGGCAAGAGATAGGAATAGGAGGACTGCGTTGATGATGGCGAGTGCGCAGGGATATGAGTGGGAGATGAAGGCCTTGGTGAAGGCGGGTGCTGATCTTGAGGCAAGGGATGATAATGGCAGGACTGCATTGACGACAGCGTCTCGGTTCGGTCGCAGTGGGGCTGCAAGTCTTCTAATGAAGTTTGGGGCCAAGAAGGATTAATACAAATAGAGCGCTTTCATTCGTCTCTGATTAGGCTCGGAGATGCTTTGAGGTGTAGCTACTCTCAGGGGATCCCCTACATCCAAAAGTGCCTCGTGAGTGAGTGAACCT
>JPJU01002664.1:0-10351 GCA_000750735.1 Pseudogymnoascus sp. VKM F-4246
GCTTAGGAGATAGTAATGTGAGTGTATGGGCGATTGGGGTATATGGGATATGGATATGAGAGTTGAAGAATGAGAGAGAGGAGGACTATTTATGAGCGTGAGGGGTTGATGATATATTTTACAAAAGATGTGGAGGGGTATGCGGGGTAAGCATATCAACGTCCGTGTCTAGGCCAATGCATACCCAAGCACGCTTCTTTACGCCCTGAAACCCACAATTACCTTCCTCTTCGAGTCACATATAGAACTCTATCATTCGTATGCCGTATAACTACCATACTTATAGCTGGGGTTACCCCTCATGGAATTTATCTTACTGTACAGTTACTCCGCACCGAAGCTCGCTCGCTAATCACCTAGCCCTGATTGCACTGCACGATAACGGCGAGAGGGCCTCGGCGAGCCCGTCAACCCCACATTTTTTCTCGATGCAAAATCCGCACTGACTGGGTCGCCGAACACCGAGCCGTAAAACTGGATATGGGAGCAACGCCGAACAACCGGGGGGAAGGGCAGAGTGTGGATGTGTCTGGCAGCTGATTGCGGAGGGCCGATTACGGAGGAATGTGTCATATTAAGCTTACTACGTCCAGAGACAGAAGGTCAATTGCGGTTTTGAGTTCACGTTCAAAAGAGTCATCAGGAAAGAGATATGTTTAGGTAATTTTTTGTTTTAATGGAGTAAGCAACTTTTTGCATTTCAGGCGTCATATCCGATGATATAGAACCGAGTTATAGTACAAACATGCGCCGTTACGAAAATAAATTCCCCCATCAACAACAGATCCTGCCAGTCACACCACCAACCAACCACCAACCGCCAACCCAATCAAACCATTTACTTCTGGTTCTCTGGGCGGAGGGAGCGGACGGCCTTTCCGGCCCTCCAGATCTCGAGATCGCGGATCTCCTGCATCTCAGCCTCGTACTTCTCTCTGTAGTCTGGCTGGGAGTTGTAGTCGAGGGAGCGCTGGGTCTCCTTGCCGGTCTTGACGGAGTCGTACAGGTCGTTGAAGACGGGCTTGAGGGCGTCCTTGAACTTGGAGCTCCAGTCGATGGCACCGCGGCGGGCGGTGGTCGAGCAGGCCTCGTACATCCAGTCCATGCCGTTGGCACCGATGAGGGGGTAGAGCGACTGGGTCGCCTCCTCGACGGTCTCGTTGAAGGCCTCAGATGGGGAGTGGCCCTGCTCACGGAGAACCTCGTACTGGGCGAGGAACATACCGTGGATGCCGCCCATGAGGCAGCCTCTCTCACCGTAGAGGTCAGAGTAGACCTCCTTCTCAAAGGTGGTCAGGTACATGTATCCGGCGCCGACGGCGACACCGAGGGCAGTGGACTTCTCGAGAGCCTTGCCGGTGACGTCCTGGTAGACGGCGATGGAGGCGTTGATGCCACGGCCCTCACGGAAAAGGGTGCGGACGGTGCGGCCGGATCCCTTGGGGGCGACGAGGATGACATCGACATCAGTTGGCACATCGACCTTGGTGAGCTCCTTGAACACGGGGGAGAATCCGTGAGAGAAGTAAAGAGTCTATCGAGTGTAAGTAATTTGTACTCTGGTCATTGGATATGGATCGGATGTACCTTTCCCTTGGTGATTTGCGGCTTGATGTGTGGCCAGGTCTCGGACTGGGCAGCATCGGAGAGGAGGTTCATGATGATGGTACCGCGGGAGATGGCCTCATCGATGTCGAAGAGGTTCTTGCCCTCAACCCATCCATCCTGCTCAGCCTCTCTCCACGACTGTCCACCCTTGCGGACACCGACAATGACGTTAAGGCCCTGGTCTCTGGCATTGAGACCCTGACCGTGTCCTTGCGAACCTGGAGGAATTGATTAGCAGAGCTCATGATAGCGACGGATCGGGCTCAACATACCGTATCCGATCATAGCGAGGGTGTCATCCTTGAAGTACTCCTACGAAATCGTAAGCCGAGGTCAGACGAAAACCCAAAAAGGCGGTGGGATCACCAATTGGGCCGTTCAGTCGTCGGGGGAGGACTTACCAGGAGCTTCTCACGAGGCCAGTCGGAGCGCTCATAGACCTGCTCTTTGTCGCCAGCAAAGTCAACAGTCTTCACACCACGGAACTGCTGGACCGGAGCTGCAGCCCTGGCGACAGCCGGCCTAGTAGCGGCATTGACAGCGGACACAAAGGTACGCTTGGCCACTGGCGCAGAGAATTGGCGTGCCAATTGGGAGCGGGCAGCTCTTGAGAGAGTTCGTGATGCCATTTGTGTGTTGTGGTTCAATGGCTAAGAAAGATGGGGGGGATTGTTGATTCTTATAATAGTGAGTCAAGGTCTGTGGGGGGATACGTAGCTCGAGTATTGAATTTTTGAGGCCGATCTCGCTTCCCCGACGCCCCATAGCTCATGCGCGCTAGTTCGGCATAGTCACGTGTTATGGGGTTGTTGCTGCACGGAGAAATATAGCGACTCCACAACACTCGCCTATTACGGCGCCGCTATTTCACAGAGTGGTTCTTGATGGGTTTGATGACCATGGAAGCTCATCAATTGGCCGGGTGGTGTAGTTGGTTATCACGTTTCGTTAACATTTCAAATGTACCGAAAAGGTCCTGGGATCGAACCCCAGCCTGGTCATTCTTTTTGCCGTTTCGGTGACTCAAAGCTGATATGAACTTGATACTGAGGGCCGCCGCTATTTTTGCCGCCGAAAAGTCGGAGGAAGACGCCTTGCGTGATAGCTACTAGGAGGATCAGGGCAACCCGCAGTCACCGTTATCGCTCGAGTGGATTACAGCAACTGTAGTAAGTGATGTATAGTTGCTGGATGACTCAGGAGCTATGAGAGCTGTCTAGTTCCTATAAATGAAATAAAAGATACTGAGTGACTCAGAAACATAACCTAGGAGGGGTTCTATAGGATTTGCGGCTGTTCAGAGTCACTCTTCGCACTTTTAGATGCCACGAGTATAATCGCAACTCGTTCTCTCGTGAAACAGAACCACCAAATTTACTATCTATATATTACCTTTTGTCTGTTTATTCTCCCGGTCTTGCTTTTTCAGTTTCCATTACATTTCTGCTTCTCGTTTTGTATTATTTGTGGCGCAATATATTATTTTCCGTGATTATATTAAATTGATCGAAATATTATAATCGAGATCCTCACCAATAGAAATTCCCACCAACACGAATTCTCACCGCCATAAATTCTCACCATCGAGGATTCTCACCGCCGTAAATTCTTGCTGCCGTAAATTCACATATCATACACGAAGGAAAGTCCAAACACTCCAAGGACCGATTGCGAGATATCCTGCGGTTGGTTGGCTAGAAGATCCCAGTGGTAAGAAGGCTTTGTCTCGGTGGTAAGAAGGCTTTGCTTTACCCTTTACAACGAAGAGCTGCAGCCTTCTGGCACCAGCCGGCTCTCTTTCCTCATTTTAACTGCAAAATTCTGGCATTCCTTCCACTGTAGATCCATGGCAGCAACTAGAAAGCTTGGGACAGCTCCGCGGGTTATCCCAAGCGTTCCGGCCCCTTCCCCAGACTTCCAGGCGGCACCATCACAATCCACTGTCTCCTCATGGGTCTCGCCTCACCACAGGTCACACAGAAAAGACACGGCAACTAGTCTTGAGAGTATGAATTTCGGTGCCGAATATAGTAATAATATATGGGTCTCCCTCTACAAATGCGACGACCGAAGCCAACGCAGTAAACTCCCAGAGCCCGCTGTGCTAAAACGCCTCATATGCCCAAAAGGTATCCCCGTGCTTCCACCCGCTCTATATTTGTGGTCTACTTCATAACCTTCTCAAAAGGCACTCCCCGCACAGGGCCGCCACCCATAGATGTCTTGACGTTCCTCTTGAATCCCTCGCGGTTCGACCGTAGGTCTTCGGCTGCGTCCTTGTTTAGAGGGTCGGAGGCGTTGGGTTCGAGGAATAAGAACTGTAGGCACATGTTAGAGTAACCTTAACGAACCTGGCAAGAACCACAAACCTGTAATCCAACAATAACCGCATTGAGGTTCAGCACTGGCTTCCAGTCCTCTCGTAAGATATTGAGGCACACATTGCCCTCGAGATCGATATTGGGATGGTATATCTTCTGAGTGCACTTCACCTTCGGCGGATCGTGCGGAAAGTTCTGGTTGATAGCGAACGAGAAGTGAAAGCGCCCTCCCTTGTACATGCCCTCATCCGGGTCGATCGTCAGGGTAAAGTTGAGGATGTCGTCAGGGTCGGGGAACTCGGTGCGCCATGTTCTGCTCGGCTCAAGCTCTTCGAGATCTAGCTGGCTTGATTAGACAGGCGTCTTTGCACGGCTGGGTGGGGGGCGGTGGAGACAGACCTTTTTGGACGCGCAGTTGCGCAGCTGTGACCTTCTTCTTTTTGGTGCCGTTGGCGTTGGCAGCTGCCTGCTCCTTTGCTTTCTGCGTAGGGGCGTTAGAATGGTACACCCGGGGCTATAGCGGGTGAGCGGTGGAATGTGCATACCATAGACCATATTTTCAGCATGGTGGCGGTATACCAAGGCTGGGGGACTGCGGGACGGTATTCCAGGTGCTGTTCTGGTTGCCTGGCGTCCCTCTCCAACGGCGCGCAGAGGGCGATGAACAGCAAGCCCTTACCTTTGACGGGGCGGGTTGGGTTATATAGTAGAGGGCAGTGAAGTGCTATGCAGCAACGGGGAGCGAGCTTTCGAAGTTGGGCGTGGGAGAATGAGGGGGTGGCTTCGTTTTGTTATCGGAACATTTGGCGATCTCGAGTATCGTGGTGATAGTGATCACGTGACGTCACATTTGGCAGGCAGCGATCTTGAGCAAGCCATACCTTTTTTTTGAAGACGTGCCAGGAACATTCGGCTGACAGGCATAAATTTGTTGTCGGCCCCTCTAACCGGTCCAGTGGCCTAATATCCAGTTGTATCAGCCACCAACGGCGGTCAAAGTCAGCCACATATCATTTGGACAGCAGCACCAGTACAGTTGGGCGTTATATGCAGCCATCTTACGGCATGCTGCACCTGCGGACTATGGATTCCATATATGATGAAATCCGCAATTCTAGATTTGTGACCCTTATATTGCCCCGTTATACGACAGTCGCGAGACCGGCGACGATCAGTGGGAATCTGTCATACATACGAGTAAGATACTTCAGAAATGGGGGATGGACTAGTACTAAGGCTTCGAAAAACGGGAATTGAGGAATGAGATATCTAAAAGAGACAGTAAACTTTACAATCCCGTTCATGTTCACCTGTCCACGCGTTAAAATACGTGTAATTGTGATATAATGGTATGTCTCGGCGTCACCAAAAGTCTAGAATTAAAGCAGATGGGTTTGCCGCTCCATAGCTTGGTCCAGTATAAAATAACATGTACTGGAGACAACATTAAGGGCAGCGTTCAAGGTTGGGTTAGGGGTACCGAAGACAAATTTTGCAGACGGGTACGGGATCTCGCAAAGGGGGAGCGGAATGTCTATTAATACCTCACCCCTGTCTGCCAGCTAAGGAATCTTACTTTTGCTGTACGTCCGACCCATTTCTTTGTTTAATACGAAGAGTACTAAATACTTTTTGTCTATGATCTACTTGTCAGCGTATGCTTTGTATATAGTACTTCATTAAAAAAGCACTCCTGTGAACAGGGCGGTCGGCAAAGGGCAAAAGGGGTTTCCTGCTTATGTGCTAGTATACCAGCCACTGACTGCACTGCTTACTCGTTATGGTCAGAATCTGATCTGTTGTTTATATACTGAAAATGTCAAAGTCGACGAGAATAAGGAGAGCTCAGGAATGGGGTTAGGGAGTTAGAACTTGCTCTCACAGAATCTGGGGGACAAAAATTAAATATTTCCAATGCCCAATGCCCACATAAAGTTAGGATAAACCTGGAAATAGAGTACCAGTACCAGTACCATACTTTGGTCGTACCTTCTTTGTCTCCGGCAATGCTAGGGTAGTGAGTAGGTAGCGCTGATGGTGAGGCTGTGTGGAGTGTGGCACACTTCGCAATCCAAGGATTCTGTTCCCCATCTTTTCTTGGCGGGCTTTTGGGAGCAACTCGGCGCCACAAGTTGAAAGTGCTAATCACAGAGCACCACTGTGAAACATTTCTTCTGCTTCAAGACTTCTTTACCAAAACCTCACGCGGAGGTCTGCAGAGAAACCTGTTTTCACCCCTTTTTATCCTCACCCCCCCAGAGGCCATCTTCCATTTGTGCCCTTCTTGTCTCTCGCTATCGCTCTATCCTCAGACAAATCCTCCGAAACCCGAAACAACTTTTGTTCGACTTGGAAAAGGATACGCGTCCTGCTCTGGAGGATACACAGATATATCTGGACCCATCAATTTCGCAATAATTTGATGGTTTAAACGCAATATACGCGTCGCCTCCATCAATACCACAGAAATGGAAGGTCGTTACAATCCAGGGGCACCTCTTCGTGAGGTGGACCCTTCGGATCCAGCTGTATGTGTGACCCCGTCAGCCTGGTTTGCCAACTGTCGTCAAAAGCTAACTGCTGGCAGTATAACCAACCTAGACCGGACCCTCGCGACGAATCCGAACTGGGCCTGCTCTCTCCCAGCGGCGTGCACTCGTACAGCTCCCCATTTGATGGCAACAACCAATCGAACCTGGACATCCAGAGGCCCGTCTCGACTGCCTACAGCTTGACGGAGTCGTACGCAGTGCCAGGACAGCAAAACCCACAACACGCAACAGAGTATTCGAGCGGCTCGTCCTTCCAGCAAGGAATCGAACTCGAGGATATTCCTTTCGGAGGCTCAAACCGTGCCCCTTCGCCATCGCGAACGATCGACTCGGAAGATGCCTGGAGAAAGCGTCAGGCTCCTGGCGGCGGAGGCCTCAAGCGCTACCCTACCAGAAAGGTGAAGCTTATCCAGGGCTCGGTCCTCAGTATCGACTACCCAGTCCCCAGTGCCATCAAGAACTCGATCGAGAAGAAATACACCGGCGATGTCGAGGCTGGAAATGAAGAATTCACCCATATGCGCTACACTGCGGCTACGTGCGACCCTAACGACTTCACGATGAGGAACGGTTACAATTTGAGGCCCGCGATGTACAATAGGCACACTGAGCTCCTGATTGCGATTACATACTATAACGAAGACAAGGCACTGCTTTCGCGCACGCTGCACGGTGTCATGCAAAACATCAACGACATTGTCCGCCTCAAGAAGACTGAGTTCTGGAACAAAGGAGGACAGGCATGGCAAAAGATTGTTGTCTGCTTGGTCTTTGATGGTTTCGATGCTTGCGACAAGGAGGTTCTCGACGTCCTGGCCACTGTTGGTGTTTTCCAAGAAGGTGTCATGAAGAAGGATATCGATGGGAAGGAGACAGTCGCCCATATCTTCGAGTACACCACGCAGATTTCGGTCACTGCCAACCAGCAGCTTGTGCGCCCTCAAGAGGGTGCGGCAAACAACCTGCCACCCGTGCAGATGATGTTCTGTCTGAAGCAGAAGAACAGCAAAAAGATCAACTCTCATCGTTGGTTGTTCAACGCTTTCGGGCGTATTCTGAACCCAGAGGTCTGCATTCTGCTGGATGCGGGTACCAAGCCTGGCAGCAAGTCCCTCCTGTCGCTGTGGGAAGGTTTCTTCAACGACAAGGATCTTGGAGGAGCTTGTGGTGAAATTCACGCTATGTTGGGTAAGGGTGGGAAGAACCTCATCAACCCTCTCGTTGCAGCACAGAACTTCGAGTACAAGATCAGTAACATTCTCGACAAGCCGCTTGAGAGTTCTTTCGGATACGTCAGTGTGTTGCCCGGTGCCTTCTCAGCATACCGCTATCGTGCTATCATTGGTCGCCCGCTTGAGCAGTACTTCCACGGTGATCACACGCTCTCTGCGATTCTCGGAAAGAAGGGTATTGAGGGTATGAACATTTTCAAGAAGAACATGTTCTTGGCCGAGGATCGTATTCTTTGCTTCGAGCTGGTCGCCAAGGCCGGTTCGAAGTGGCATTTGACCTACATCAAGGCGGCCAAGGGTGAGACGGATGTTCCCGAAGGTGCCCCTGAGTTCATCGGTCAGCGTAGAAGATGGCTTAACGGTTCATTCGCTGCCAGTGTCTACTCCGTCATGCATTTCGGTAGGATGTACAAGAGTGGCCACAACTTGGTCCGCATGTTCTTCTTCCACATCCAGCTTCTTTACAACATCTTCACGGTTATTCTCACCTGGTTCTCGCTCGCCTCTTACTGGCTTACGACGACTGTCATTATGGATCTTGTCGGTCTCCCAGAGCCTGCTTCAGGCTCAGGAGCTGAGCACCACGGCTGGCCTTTCGGAGATGTTGCGACCCCAATCATCAACACAATTCTGAAGTACCTCTACCTTGGATGCCTGGTCATGCAATTCGTTTTGGCCCTCGGAAACAGGCCAAAGGGATCCCGTTACACCTACATTACGTCGTTCATGATCTTCTCGTTCATCCAGTTGTATATCATTACTCTGTCTATGTTCCTGGTTGTACGCGCATTCGTTGGTTCAAACGTGGACAAAACGGCGATCTTCACAACCAATATCTTCTCGTCAAACAGCTCCGGTATCATTCTCATCGCGCTTGCGGCTACCTTTGGACTATACTTTGTCGCCTCGTTCCTCTACTTGGACCCATGGCACATGTTCCACTCCTTCCCTCAGTACCTGCTCGTTGCATCCTCTTACATCAACATCCTCAACGTCTACTCCTACAGCAACTGGCACGATGTGTCCTGGGGAACCAAGGGATCCGACAAGGTCGATGCTCTGCCATCTGCACAGACCACCAAGGTTGAGGGCAAGGCAGCTGTCATTGAGGAAGTCGACAAGCCACAAGAGGATATTGATAGTCAGTTTGAGGCAACTGTTAAGCGTGCTCTTAAGGAGTACAAGGCACCAAAGGAGGACGAGACCAAGTCTTTGGAGGATTCGTATAAGTCTTTCAGAACCACCCTGGTGGCCTTCTGGATTTTCTCCAACGCCATTCTTGCCGTTGTCATTACTAGCGACAACTTTGACTCGTTCGGATTCGGGGTAAGTCACAAAGCATCCATACTCTCGAGCATTTACTAACAATATCACAGAACAAAGCATCTGCTCGCACTGCCAAGTTCTTCCAGGCCTTGCTTATTGCAACGGCTTGCTTGTCTCTCGTCCGCTTCATCGGATGTCTGTGGTTCCTGGGTAAGTCTGGGATCATGCGCTGCTTCAGGAGGCGCTGAAAAGGGCGTATTACGCTCGCGAGTATGTCTCGTCAACATATAATGACCGGCGTTTTTTGTTTGGGAAATGTTGCACTTGTATAAAAGAACCATTTTGCTTTTTTTTGTGAGACATTAGAATAATGCAATCAATATTTTTTGAGATCTGTACACCTTTTGCGTCTCCTTCGCATTGACCAATTGACCACTTGAGCATGAGTGAAATTAATTTGACCAGGGAGCGATTCAGCAATTGTGATTCACATTAACCTCTTGAGCACCCGCAACTCAATCGGACAGATTGATTGTCTGAGTGATTATGTGGATACAGCAACTCAACTTTAAGAAATAAGAAATGGCCAGACCTCTGCCAAAATAACTGAGCCCACCGAGCAGCGGCAGTCAAGCGGATCTGTGGAGATGGCAGTGGGTGGAGAGAGATGTTTCTGAAACGTGGGCGAGAGCGAACGCCGCGGTATGGCCTTAACAGTGGGTCATGATCGGGTAGGCGATGTTTCAGCGGCCATCCTTCCTAGAAGCACGCCAGCGAACACGCAAAACGCCACTCCCTACCGCTACCGACGCGCTATTTCGCGCATCGCATCTCGAGGAGAAGGGATTTGCGGTCGTGGAAGGAGGCTGGGGAGCAGGTAGGTCTTTGATGATACGCGCATTGTTGATCGACTGATCGTGGTTGGGTGGATTGGGTATCTGCATAAGAGCTTGTGTCTGTTGATGGTGGTGTTGATGGATGATCCCTCGGTCGATGCTGACAGCCATGTGTCTGCTCATGATATGATTATCCGATCATATGCGAATTATGCGATACCCGTCTACTCGCTCGTATAGTACGGAGTAGTAGTTCTAATATTACACCGAAATGTTAGCATGGTCTGTCTGCAAATCATTTGTTCTGGCCGTTCGTCAATGCGTGGAGGGCGAGAGAGAGTAATCTAGAGTACAGACGCCAAAAAAGCAAAAACTCCACAAAGAGGTACGAGTACATGCCTTACGACGCGTTTTCCCACACAAAAGTCAGGAACCCTCGAATCAGAACAGCGGAATCCAGGAACACGAAGGGCACACTGGGGGTCCACGGCTAATTGGCCTAGACTGATTTCGGCCTAATGCGCTATCCCCCACCC
>JPJU01002665.1:0-17666 GCA_000750735.1 Pseudogymnoascus sp. VKM F-4246
GGATAAGGGGGAAGTTAGTGTGCATTTGAGGTCGCGAATGGGGGCCGGAGGGTACGCATTACACACAGTGCACAAACAATGCTCTATCGCGGGTCGCAGGCCCATTACCATGTTTGCAGCAAAGTACTCCAAGACGACGAGGAAGGAGGCAAGAAGCGACCCATCACCAGCTGAACACTATTACGGGACCCTGTCCTTATGAATGCAGTGCGAATGCAGCCACAAAAGCACTTACCACCCCCTCACCATCCACCAGCATCCGCCAACAACCCCAACCATCCCATCCAGATCCACCAATGATCTACGGCACAGCAGCCAGCGTGTGTGTATTTGGAGAGATGCACAGCGCATCTTTCAGCCCTCCAGGCCAACTTTAAGACGGCCTGGCTGCACATCTGGGACGATGGAACGATGGAATGGAACGATGGGACGATGGGACGATGGGACGATGAGACGATGAGACGATTGCGATGGGGCGTTGCGGCGGGACGATGTGACCCTGGGAGTATGCGCGGAGGGTTCTTGGGCGGCCAGCCACCTCTGCGTCTCCGTTCCCCCCTTCCTGGTATTTGTGTATGAGGGTTATGGTCGGTGAGCTGAGTCGTGTGCTGCATCGGTGGATCGAGTCAGGTTTGTCAGTTTTGTCTTCTATACGGTGAGAGTACCTAACGCGGCCGGTCGACCTGAGCCGGCGCGGTGAGTGGGATCTCCGATGACGAACGAGGCGGCTCGATCTCGAAGGATCGCGACGAACGAAAGTGCTCCTCCGAAATCTTGGACGCGTTACGGAGATGTGCGTGGATCTTCATTTTCCCTACAGTTACCTGTCGTTTTCATTCTTAATTGTCAATTGTCAATTGTCACTATCATCGCCATCTGTCACCCACCGCGATTAACACGTGAAAACGGCGCTCCCGTTGCAGATTCTGTACTTTTCAGCAACTACGGACAACGGGGTCCCGTGGCTGAAGTTCTTTTCCAAGATAGCTTAGAACTGCCTTGGAAGACATTCGCCACATCTGTTGTAAAGAACCATGGTAAGCTGTAAATATACAGCCAAACACGCAACAGACAAGCCATCGCGGTCCCGCCGCTGCAGATCTTGTGGCGTGGACACCAAGAGATGGTGTTCTGATGTCCAAGTTTATTTGTGGGTGCCGGAGAGCGGGGACCCTCCGTAGATACTTTATCTGATCGCGCGGCACATACATTTTTGTACTGACTACACCACTACGACAAATTTTGAAGAACTCGACATAGGCACAAAATCATCGGCAATTGCACAGTACACAACGGTAAGCAGACAGAAATCACTATTGAAACGACCCATCCCACGAAAAACTCTGGCTGGGAATTTGTCTTGTCCTCCTTCCCACTTTCCGGCAAAATTCACCGAGCGGATCTCCATCCGCAGAAAAAATGAAGTCGCCATCTGGAAAAAGATGGCTAAATTGTCATGGGAAAGGGGAACCGTGTCGGCATGGCATTTGGGCTGGCGTTGACCCCTGAAACACGTCGGACCGGAGACATCTCCGGTGATCGTTCAACGAACATTATACGTCAAATCACTGAAATATCACTTACTATCTACAGTTACAGTACAGTACGTACACAGTTCGCGTATGGAGTACAACTGGAGAATCCTCCGAAAAGATTACCCCCGATTGCGTGCACCGCCACAGGAACACGTGGGTTGATGAGGATACAAGGGGGGTGGTGTGAAGGAGGGGGAGAACGAAAAGAGAAAGAACCGATGAGGGGAAGAACGAAAAAAGGAAAGAATGCACCGGAAATGAATTATGTGAGAGGAGCAACTGTAGGCGACAGTCCAACCCCCTTTCTCTTTTGTGCATGCAGCAGCATGGACCTGGTCTGCGAGTCAGAGTTTGCGATCGAAGCTATCGAGGCGATGGTGACAGCGGCCGAACAGCGATTAATGCGTTTGAAGAGGCCATAGCGCATGAACAGCTCGACGATCATCGCCGTGGCGCCGCGAAGGAGGTCCCCATATCGGCTCCCCGAGACATGTTCAAGCGGAACCTTCCGATATTTCCGGACCGTCGCCGAGTCGAGAGACATATCGCTTTCCTCCTCATTTCCTCCCCTCTCTTTCCTACCCCAAACAACACGCTCTCTATCAATTTAAGCCCCTCGCCCTATAGCTCGATAGATCAAAGGATGGCTGCTACAGAAACCCGATGCTTGTCAGCTACGTGGACGTTCTACAGGTACACTGGAACCGAAATGCGCGTGCACTCCAACAAAGGGGGGTTGGGCAGTAAGTGGCGCAGACGATGTTACGCATGAGAGACAGACATGGCTAGCGACCTAAGGATGTGGCTACAGCGTACCAAACACCGACGCCACATGCTCCATGGGTAGGTGATAAGTGACGAGATGATCTAGTTGCGGCAAAGGTTGCAGAGCTATAGGCACTAGGATGAGGGGTAAGTGACGCGATGGATGTAGTTACAGGCGCGCGCTCTGAGGGCGGGGGTGGCTATAGCCGATCTTTTGCGATCCGTTTCGATACATTTACGAGCGAGAACGTAAGCGCGCCCTAACAACGCCCCGATTCCACCGATCTGCCTCTATTACTCGGGCCGATCTAGAGATAGAGGATGCCGTAGTCACTAACGATAGCGAAGATGTGTGGTGTGGTTTAGAGAAATATATTCCCGTATCCCGTATTCTGACTACTGGATCCGTGTGATTAACTATTCGTACAACTCCAACCCCGAGTTCATAATCCTCTTCTTTCCCTTCTCTCTCTGTCTGCCAACACCTCGCTTCCTAGATGCATGCATCGCCTCCCCGGTCCTATCAAATGCGCAAATATCTATACCGAAAGAGAAAAATAACAATCCCATATGTCGAACCCCTGAAACGCCGCGCCCCTGCTGTGGAGAGAGCGCTGAATGCTCGCCTATCCTTCCCTCCTATCCTCGAATCTCGTCGGTATCGCACGTTGCTATCTGGCAACTATTCGCATTGTCCTGGCTACTACCAGCTCCATTCCATCTCATTTCCCCTGCCTGCAACTTCGGGCATCGGCCGCTCAATCAGTCGATAGGTCGGCTACGGCTCGGGTGTTGTGGATTCCCATATCGTCCCTATTTATAAAGCGATGGCTCCGCGTCTCGACTCGCGCGCATGCAGCCATGCTTGAAGGCCACAGAACGCAAGGAAGAACTGCACGATTTGTTAGCCTCCTGCACATCCAATCCACCCTTATTGCCCGCATTTCCCTCATGAAGCTCATTCCTAGCCTTCCCCCCATCTCTCTAGGCAGTACCGTATAACTTCGGCCGGCGCCGGCCAAAGGAACAACCCCACGCCAAACCTCGAACTGAGAAGAAAAAGAGCACCTACCCCGTAAACAGCCACAGCCCCAAACGCTGTCCCTGCCACCACAGGTCCGGATTTCGGATCGTCGTTGCTGTCCATCAGGCTATGGTGGCTTGCGTTGAACAGCCCGCCGAGGACCGAGAGGATGACGATGGCGAAGACGGAGATGACGATGCTGGTCCATACTGTTAGCTGAGTGTTCGGTTTGTATGGACTGGTAGTTGGAGTTTGATAGTAAGATGGTGGGGGTGATGGGTTAGGGAGGACATACCATGACCAGGCATGCATAATGCTGACGACGGGCTTCATATTTGCGGTAGTTGGTATGTGACGAGGGATTGGTGGTTGATATGCTGTAGCAATGCGTAGCACTCGTGTCTGAAGCGGTAGGATGTCGGTGGGTATTGATAGTGATAGTCGTAGATAGAGATCTGGGGTCTTGATGGAGCTGTAGCTCGGAGCTGGAGGACGGAGATGGATCGATGTCGTCGCCTGATGACTAAGCAGGCAACATCACGTGATTATATATTGTCTTTGTGTATTAAGGGACAGTACTCCAGCAAAGGGTACGGGGGACATACTAGTGTTCTACTCATTCTTACCTTCCTATTAATCCTTAGCTGCAGTATCTAACATAATATATTCTCTCGTCATGCTTATCCGCCACAATATGTGAAGCTACCATGAAGCAAGTATAAATAGCACCGCAGTATTAGTTTATCCGACTCCGCTTTAATCCCTGTCAGAACTGCGGACTGTTGATTCGAATTCTCTTGGCGAACATCCAAGGTGGCATTGTCAAACGCCCAAAAGCTTAGTCGCGTCTTACATGGAAAGACAAGGACATATAATGCATTCGGTACGCGTTCACGATACTTGATATATATATTATATATTACATACGTATTGCAGTCCACTCGTTTATAGCATGTTGCCGTCATGATCCGGCTACCTGCCGTTCTCCGCATTGCCGTCTTCCTTACCTTCGGCGTCGGCGTCGTCCTATACTTCCGCCTCGTCTCCGACCCCCTTGACCGGACCCGGAAGTTAATAAACTTCCACCCCCAAGCGCCAGATCGTAACGCCACATGGCCCAAAGATGCATTTGACTTCCCGCCTCTTGATTCGGAGGCTATCCGCGGCATTTGCGCCGATACCGAGTGGAATCCAGACCTAGTATTCACGTGCTCCGAGAGCGTAGGCGGCATTGGCAACATCCGCAATTCCATTTTAAACTGCGTGCGGTTTGCTATTTCTGCCGGTGCCGCTCTTGTTGAGCCTTCTATCGTTCTGCGCGATGATGCCGACAGCGCCGAGATCCGCACGGGCGTCAAGACGGACATGGGATACATGCTCGACCCGGCGCACTTCCGTGAGTCACTGCGGCTCTCTTGCCCTGGGTTGAAGGTGCATGACCGGATCGAAGATCTAAAGGGGAAGGCATTCCATGACCCGATTGCGCTGCTCCCGGAGTCGCTGGAGGCAAAGTTCCCAGCCACGGGACTGCAGCACCCAGATAAATGGCGGGCGTCCTTTGACACCTGGCTGGGCCAGCACGTCGGGCCGTCACCAGAGGGAACTGTGGTTGTCAATCTTCAGCGCTCATACCTCATCTATCCGATCTATACCGATGGCGAGAACTTTGCACTCGTCTTCGGCAAGATCCTTAAATTCCGCGCCGATACGCGCATCCTCGCCACGAAAACTCTCCTCGCTCTCGCCGCTAATGCGTCCGCCGTTGACCTCTCCCAGCCTATTCTCTCCGACTCCTTCTTCGGCGCGCACCTTCGCACCGAGCATGACGCCCAGCTGGGATGGCCAGCAGAAGACTGGGTCTACGGACGCTACGAAACGCAGGCAAAGTTTTATTTCAAGCAAGTCCTTGCATCAGGGCTTAATCGTGTGTACATCGCGTCTGGTGATCAGGAGGAGGTTGCCAAGTTTGCGCAAGAGGCGGTCGAGAAGAACCTCACCGTTTTGACAAAGTTTGATGTTCTCGGCGCAGAGGACGTGGAGCAGCTGAAGGCTCTGTCTTGGGATCAGCAAGGGATGGTGGATTTCTTGGTTATGCTGCGCGCATCGCAGTTTACGGGTATTGGACACTCGAGTTTTGCATGGAATGTGGCCCTGGTTAGACATATGTTTGCAAAGGAGAAGGATCATTTGAGGGGACCGCATCTGTTGAATGATGAGCTCAGTGACATCTATGGATATCCGAAGCAGTATCCGGAGTATGCGAGTTGCTTGTGGCCGTAGAGGGCTGGTTTATGTACCAATGCGTTAGAAGATTATTATGAAATTATTGACATATATAGAACAAATAAATGCCAATATAAATTTGGCTATTATCACACCAATGCTTCATGCAAAGAAAAATACTATGCATTGAATCTAGATGCCTTATCAGATCGGTGAGGATGTGCGGGCCGTCCCTTTGAAAGGTGGATGCTCGTCCTTGGCGAACTTCGGCGGATAACGGTGCCGGAGTTCCAGCCAGTCCGTCCTACTCCTAAAACCTCCGCTACTTCGACTCATAACTCCCGTCTCTATATTTTTCTTTTGTGCTTCTTTTTCTATCTCATAATCATAATATCGCCTTCTAATACTGTATTCTATCACGTCATGCCGCTGGTACCAGGTCTTCGTCAGGCATCCGCGAATCCATCATTCATCTCCATCTTCCGGAGCCTTATTTTCACATACCCTGTGACGCAGGAGTTTCTCACATCTTCAACATTTGAGCTTGTAAATCCCAAGCATCATGATGTTGTCACCGACCAAGTATCAATACGCTTGCCGGCGTCATCCGTCTCTAGCCTCAGCGACGAGGCTGCGTTGGCCCTGTTCACTCGCGGATTTTTCGGCGGGAGAGTGTTTGCTTTCGAGAGACTATACATGAAGATGGGTGGGTGGAGAGTAATACCAACCGGATACGCCGGTAAGTTTATAGCGGGTGGATCTCTTTGCATCTAATTGTTTGCTCACTGTGATATATAGGCTTCAAAAGTCTCCCAACGGAGAGAGTAGAGTGGAACCATCACAATATCCCCGCTACATCTTTTATGCCCGTGGGAGACATTTTGTTTGGGGCATTTCAACTCGTTGACTCGCATGTCAAAGTGACACCATCTGACCCGCTACCTAGCTACCTTACTTTTGGGTTCGGGTCAGACAGGGGCCAGTTTGCGGGGTGTCATAGGTTTTCAATTCATAGGGGCCTGGAACCAAAGAAGGGTAGCGAACCTGGCAGATTAAACGTTTCTGGGGCTGCCGACGAGCCAGAACTGCTAGATGACGGCGAGGTGGAGATAAGGCTCGAGCATTTCAGATGCAACCCCAGCAGAAATGTTCCTTCTTGGGCAGAGTGCATCTCTTGGTTTCATCGCTGGTATGCCGAATTTCTATTTGCAGACGGTATCAGCAGTATGTTGAGACGATGAGGCGAGGCATTGGATTATTGGAGTTACTTAAGGAACGGGAATTTTACATGGAGTTTAGAAGGATAAAGGACATCTCCCACGTTGCATGGATAGGGTAAAGAGTATCTCTTTTGGTACCTGGACACGCTAAAGAATGTCTCTCACGGCGTTTAAAGCTCACAGAGAGAAATATTCCCCATATGTATAGTTAAAACTCTCTCCTAGAATGTACAATATCTTAATAAGTCCAGTATAGCCCTTTCACTTCCGCAAGTTAGCGCCATACTACTGAGACTTGAACGTTGGCCTTCTCAGTACACCGGCAGCTTGAAAGCATCAAAGTCGTACAGCCAAGAATCAATGGAAGCCTGATCAAACTCGCATTCCATCTTTGTGCCATTCCCGGTCCAGCGTGGTCTCAGCGGCCAGAGACATATCTGCTGGTTCTCACCGATGTGATCGCCTTGGAGTACAGTTGAGTTAAGCGTGGCAGGGGCAACACCATTCTCGACCCAGTCAATAAGAACCTCAAGATTGGTCTGAGGGAATGGACCATTGGGCTGAGTAGGGCTGGGGCTGCAATGTGCGGCGCCTGGGATAAGGAAGAGCCGATACCACTCGTTGAGCGCCGTGTTACCATCCTCGAAGCTCATATCTGGGTACATAATCTTGCGGACAGATTCGTGGTAGCGTACTGACGAAGCGGCTGGGATGCTGTTGTCGGATTCACCGTGGAAATGGAGGACCTTCCCGCCTGCTGCATGGAACGGCGTCAGGTCGGGCCAGGTTGTTTGCAGAGAGTCGTCGTATTTATGCCAACTTTCTAGGATCCAATCCCGGATAGTATCGCCAGTGACACCGTCGATATTGGCGAAACTGGAGCTATCCACCATATCGACGAACCGCAAAACAAACTCGGCGGCATAGTTGCTGACGCTTAGCTCCCATGACTTGGTCTCGGAGTTATATTGCGTCTGGGCGTCGGCAAAGGTAGAGGAAGGTTGATAGGAAAGATAAACTTGGCGCCCTTGGGTATCTCGCACACCATCCGTGATTCCTTGAGCAACGGCCACTCCTTTAGCCGTAACGGTGCCGTTCTGGGCTGGAGTGGCAGGTGAGAATGGGGTTGCCGGTGCTGCGGCGCACGAGTAGGGTTTGCCGACAATCGAATTTAAGTCGAACTTCAATTTGCAGAGGTCAGTCCGAGCTACTACACCATCTGTCTTGCCATCCAATGGATCGCATGCAGCAATTGTCTCGGTAGCAATCTTGTCCAGTTCGCATGGTGGAGGGTAATAATCGAGGTTTTGCTCAACGACGTTGGACCAGAGATGTTGAATTTGCTGATGAGCGAAGCGGAACGCGGGGGCGCCTGTAATAGCACCATCCCATTCATCGTCGAACCGCTGGATTTGGCTCCAACCATCGCGACCCCCTTCGGAACAACCTTGGTAATATGAGTACAGCTTTGTGTCGGCCATACTGAAAAATTGCTTGGTGAACTCTTTCCCAATCACACTCAGTTCATGGATAGCTTCGTATCCAAACATATATAGCGCATCCCAGTTGGCTGTGCCATTCTGAAGTGGCCAGACCGCATCAAAGTTCGTGTTGAAGCTTCCGAAGCCGCCATCAGTGGCACCGGCAACCGCGCCGTATATCACACCTCCCGGGAGCGAGCGGCTGCCAGAGTTTATAGCATAACCGCCACCTCCAGTGGACAGGTATCGGTTCTTGAAAGTATCCGGGGCTGGGAGCCAGTACCACACATTCACTTGGTCGTTTGATCCACTGTGAGAGTATGAAAAGGTAACATTGCAGTAGTCGAACACAGCATCGGGGAAATTGTTGTCGCCGCTGGCCGAGGCGCCCGTGACTATGTTGGCAGTGACCGATGACGAGTCAATAATTATGCCATTGATAAGGTCGTCAATGACCAGAGAGGACTGGACGTAAGATGGCGTGCAGACTTTAGTGATGGTAGTGGCCCGGGCGATCGCAGAAAATGCAGCCAAGGTGATAACCCAAGATGTGTACCCCATGTTGGCTATGACAGAGGATAACGGACTGCTTCGTCAATGTTACAGTTGAGAGTGAATCGAGAGGTGGGATACGATCCCCTATATTTATATACTTCGCTCTTAGGCCCCATATAACCCATTCCTTATAGATTAATCGTTGAAATCCAGCAGCATGCCGTGTCTCCACAAAGCTTGTGCCCCGGCAGTTTTGCCGATAAAAGTGAGATTTACCCGTCTCAACTTAAGCTACCAAACCCGGATTTAGGGCGGTTAGACACGAGCTTAATATATGTTCAGAGATCTTTGTTGTGAAGTCGGTATCCTACTCTCTATCAATAGAGTTTCTGTGAGACCGAGTTTCAAGAATGGTTTCTATTATGAAACCGGTTCTGTTTAAAATGCGCATTAATATCTGTAGAAATTCAAACGGCGCACGCCATCCTCCGTCCAACGTAATGTTCTCAGTTGACATAAAATTATCTGTGAAAACATAAGAAAACTAACGCCCGTTACACTCTTCATAATGTGACGCGTGGACGCCACGGTGACGGCGTCATCCATCCAGGGGGCTGGAGATTGGATTGTGGGACGTGGACAGCGTGTGGGGACGTTTGTGGGGATGGTTGTGGGGATGCATGGACTGGGTCCAGGCGATTCTCCAGTGTGTGGCGCGCACCCGAATTGCTCTCATATGCCCTCTACTGTATAATGCATATAAAAGAATACAGGAATGTACGTATCAATTGGCTTCCTAGAGAAATATAGAGTTATAGACTTCTCATATTTTCACAGACGTTTCACACTGGCAGTAATGAATAATTTGGCTGTAGAGACTGTGGTTTATAGTTGTACGGCTACTTCGTGATGTTGGAAATTGGTTCGACGTTGACTACCAAAGCATTTATATTATATAAATGCCAATATAGTAGTCAAATATTGTGCAGCAAATGGATATTAACCGCGTAGCTCTGCAGGAAAGGCATGGTCTGTATAGCGACCTATATAAGCTACTTTCATAGCAGCAACCTCAAAAATATCAGTATATCCAAGTTTTCTAGCGCAGACCACAAAGGCGCTAGAGTGAAAATCAGCTCGGATTATTTATAATAGACACTCACTCGAATTACTTACTGTAGGATAAGAGTTTTCATGTAATCCACAGGGCCTGAAACAGAGCCCCATGGTTCTGGCTGCTCGTAATATATACAATACACCTATATTTTAAAGTTGGTAGACATCCTTGACATTTAACGCTTAGGATAAGCTATGTAAAACTTACAAAGTACATCATATGCCCGCCCCATGGATAGACTAAAGCTGTAGCTGCGGGCTTTTCCCGAGGCATGATATCAGAGCTAGAATGCAGTTAGCTCTATAATTAAATAAACAAAACTGCGACACACTCTATAGAAAGCTCGTCCCCTGTTTCTTTCCGAGCTTCACGGGCATCATTGTTTTCATAGGAGATGAATGCTTCTGCTCTTTCGACGCGAGAAATGTCGGCCACAGCTTCAACTTCAGGGACAGGGGTTAAACCCCGCGCAACAGCTGCATTGACGATTTGTGAACAGAAGCCAAGAATGGCAAATAAGATAGCGAAGCCTTTCATATTGGAATTTAGAAAAAATGGATGATAGCTAATTTTGCGTCTAAGTTGAATTGCAATAAATTATTTGGTGAGCCCTATCTACTTATACATATTTTATATGCTTTTAAGGCGGTCGAATACTACCACACGCTTACTACACTGAATTATAAATTATCACTGCATGAAGCACAGAGGTATGGTATCATGTAGCACTCAATATTTCTCAGGCTGTATTTCTGACGTGTTGTAAAGCTGCTAGCTGACAAGCAAGGGGTGTTATCTGGCGATCTAATACACAGCAGATACACTGCAGTGTGAACTATGTCTCATAAATTTCACGCAAGGCTCCGTGCATCTTCCAATAGCCCTTAGAATGTCAGTTATACCGTGTTATAAAGCTACTATCTAAGATGCAAGGCAACTGCCCAGCAATCCAAACCCCCCATTAAAACTTATACAGGCGACTACATACAATGCAGTGCATCTATGTGGAGGAAAATTAGGGGGCGACTAGCTAAGTTTGCAGACGGCCCCCAGATATAGGCAAGGGATAGCCAGGCGTGTCGGCCACTTATTGGCTTCTGGTGGCAAGACCTTGGCTATGACAAAAATATCTGCTCCCAGGGGAGGAGGGGGGGAAGTACATAATACCGCCGACGGCCCAGCTAAAATACCAGGCAATAGCTGGATCTATATAAGCGACCGCGTACAATATAGAGCCCTTGCTGCAGCTAATGCTATTCCTGGAGCGAGATAGGATAATAGCACCGAGAGCTACAAGCAAGGCATCACGAGGATAAAATAACTGTCGAGGTTGACTCTAACGCGCGGCTGTAAAAGCAAGTAAGGGGCTTTGACAGTCTGACAAAGGGTGAAGACGGGATTCACAATACGTCTAACCATCGAGCGCATCAAAAAGCGAGCATGCAAGGGTGGAGAGCAGCAACGGAAATCTGTAGGGGAATAAGCATGCCCAAGAAAGCGAGCATGTGTAAGAATTAACATTACCAAAGGAACAATAAAAAATAATAATACGAGACACGGGAAAGCAAGGCAAGCGGCTTCGTAAGAAATGCGATCATGGCTAATTGTAACCATTGAAGCATGTACGCGCATTTACCGATCAGTATTTTATAGTAAGGTGGAAAGGGGGGCAAAACCGCCGACTTCACACCTGGCACTTGACATGCACAGCTGTCAAATATAAAACCTGTACTACATACCGGAGACTCCATTCGAGGTAACTTTATTGTTTCATCAGTTTCCCATGGTACGGATTAGGTTGCGGTACTAATATAACGGTGCCAGCCGTCGGCGTCACTGAGCTCCCGAGACAACATTTTCTTAGCATGCAAGGAGGTCTGAGGCAAGGCGAGAGATTTTAACCTCAGTAGCAAGGTTCGATCATTATTAACAACTAGAGAAACAATAAGCAGGGCCGTAAACTTGGATTAGGACGGCCAGGACGATTTCTGTCAATGTAGTCACCCAGGGAAGCCAATCTCTTTGGCATGAAAATATAAAACCACGTCTCGCCCCGCTGGTATCCTGTTCATCAGCCTCGAGAACAAACCATCCATTATAACCGACTTTCAACCCCAATCTGTCACTCAGGACGATCAATTATTTGGATTCACATCGTTGGTGTTACTCTCCAGTTACAACTACCATGCAATTGTCCTCTTTCGCTCTGTTGGCTGCCCTGGCCTCTGCAAATGCACTTACCAACAGTGTCCCGGTCTCCCCAATGGATGCAGTTAGCCATACTGTTAATCTCTTCAACGGAGTTGACGTAATCACGGCAACTGTTGGACATCCGGACATTTCTACGCTTCCCATTCCCGCGGGCGGTAAAAATATGTGTGCTGGCTCCGCATTTTGCAACAACGGCCAACCCTTTAGAGACCAGTGTGAGGAGGCCTTCTATAAAATACAGAATGTAGTTTATACTACAGGCGGCACGTATGTTGATATCTTAGTTCCCATTTGTGTCTGGTATCAATTCGGAGCCACACTAACGCGCAAGAACGTAGCGGTTCGGGCGGCACGTGTTCTGGTAAATGTGGCTTTTTCCTGGAGGGAGACAATTGCCGCGCTACAAAGGAGGAATTCGAAAAGGCATATACTACGATTCGGCACACCAATAACTGTCTGGCATGTGGTTATGCCTTTAAACCACGCACTGGCGGTATGTTTAGCATCTAATTGTTTCTGTCGTGTACTGATGGCATAACTTAACCAGAAAAATGCTGGATCAAGTTCGATTACGTGTCTAGGTGTTATTAAATGGGAAGAGGGTCATATAACACAAGGCGGGTGCCTAAGTATTTTATAGTTAAATTGGGGAAAACATCACTGTCGCTTTCGTACCAGAGAAATAAAATTGAGGTGGGAGTAGTATAGTCCAAATACAACCGTTCACTACTCCTACTCTATTTATCAAGTTTTATCGTGCAGCTCCTTGTTAACAAGCATTATAGCTTCCTTGTCAAAAGCTGACTTGGAAGTGCATATTCTAATGGTCCTCAAACAGGCTGGTTTCAAATAATCTACCATGTAGAATATTCAATCCGTTTCTTTGTGATCCTGAAAGGGCCATAGCTCTTCAAACTCTCTTCTCTCTTGTTCTGAATCTGCAGCTTGAGCCATCTCGCTCTTCATCGTCTCAGCTCTTGCTTTGGCGCTTTCAAACTCGTCGCTCGGAACCCAACCCTCAATGTTAACACCTATAGCTTCGCGCACCTGTTGCATCTGCTCGTCTGCATTCTTCTGCTTTGCATCCCCTGCAAGGCAGTCTTGACGTTCGGCTTCGGAATACTGAATCGGTGGCCCCCCGCCCGCAGCTCTTATTTCAGGCCAATGCTCTAACGTTTTGATTAGTTGTGCCTGAAGTGAGGTGTTATCACCTTCCCATGGCCGAGCAGCGGTATCATAAAGCTGGTTTCTTAGAACGAGGTTGTGCTTTCCCATTGCGTGAAAGTGCGGCTTGTTGCGGCTGCTTTTGTAGCCAAGATAGAAGTAATGGACCTGTCGTCGGCGGTAGAGTTCCATCTCTATTTCCCTATCACTCTCAGACATGCTCTCGATACCCTCAGCAAGCTTCGGGCGTCAAAAGTTCTCCGAGTCATCATCGCCGTAGTTCTGAAAGTGCTTTGGAATTTTCGCCTGAAGGAAGATTGGGAGGATAGCAGTGTGTTGCCAATCGATAATACCAGTGATATCGCCCGTGTTCGAGATGAAGATATTGCTTGGGGAAAGATCGGGGTGGCGGATGGCTGGGGCGTTGAGATCCTTTTCGTCAGGAACAAGGTAAGGTGCAAGTCTTAGATAATCCGCTAAGTGTTCCACTTGGACTTGTGGATCCACTAATTGATGGCAATAAAATTCCCTGTATAGCGGCTCGCGCGGGTATCGTTTCTTTCCAAATTTATGAAGCCACTCTGTCTCCCTCTCACCAATCGCTATTAACAGCTCCGAGGTGCTCTGTCCTGTAATTTCTTCAGTTAGCTACAGTAAGGCCGCGATATAGGTACTTACAAGGCCCATGATTAACAGCAAGCGTATGTCGGTTCTGGTACCACCATAAATACTCTGTAGACGGCCCTACGCAGAACTTGGATGCAACGCTGCCATCATCTGGAATATCCACGCTCTTCTCATCTGCACCTAAGAAATCTGTGAAGTACAGGCTCCCACTTGCAGGAAACTGTACCCCAAAGAGTATGCGCTCCACATCAACAATCTTTTCCACGATGGCCATCCTTTCTTTAAAGGTCATAGTCTGCCATGTCTCTGACAATTCCCTCCCTGGAACTCGCTCCATGACAATATATTCTGAGCCAACCTCATTGGATGCCGATGAGTCCCAGTCAAAAACTTGGGGTATTGGAACACCTCGAGAGCGCAGGAATTCCATTATCGCAACCTCGCTGGCAATACCATACCTGTGAGGGATGGTACAAGGATATGGAAGTCGCGCGATAGCCTTTGATCCATCCCGAAAACTTGCCTCAAAAACTCGGTACAATCCACCCTCTGCAATCTTTGTAAAAAGTGTAATATCATTTGTAGACTTCTGAACTGATTTGGCAATGACTTGGCATAAAGCGTCGATGTTGAAGTGAAGCCGCCTCTCAGCCAGGCGAGATGTTCATTATAACTTGCGTATAGTTAGCAAAATCAAATAATTAATGATATGTTACATCTTGTTGGCTTACAGCCATCTTCCAGAGGTGTAGTTATAAAATGAGTGGGGAATGTCGTTGATATCAACCTGCTTTGCCTGGTAATCCGCTATGCTGTACTTCATCGATTGTTGACGGAGCCACAGATTAACTGACGGTTTTGGTAAGTCCCTTCGACAAGGACTAAAGCAACACGCGGTTCTAGAAATATAGTTTCTTTTATACATCACTCTGATTGATACCCATAAAAATATACAACGTCATTGCTAGATTGAGGATAGATTTAGATTATGCGCGCGACGTTTCATTCCGAAATAAACAACACGCTAGCGATTGCTAGGGGCGGTTGGCACCGCCATTGATCTGCGCCCTGACAGGCCCTGTGTCTCGATTGAAAGCTTGGCACGGGCGCGGCTTCCTTCCCAAAGTATATGCTGCCTGCAAAGCGGCGCTAACTCATGGCATCGGCCGATGCTTCTCGTATGATCAAAAATGGGCAAACGACGAGCCGTATGATTGTATCCTTACAGCTTCAAACAGGCATGGACTTGCTTCACCAATGCAATTGGCATTGTCTCATACCATCTTTCGAAATAAAAACCCACACCTCCTCAAACTTCTCTCTCCGCATCCACTCAACCCACCATAACAATGGTTGACAAAATGAAAGTCTACGTGCATGGCAGCTGCCGCAATATTGATGGGCAAAACCCAATCGCTGTATCCAGCGCTGTATTCGCTCACGAGTCTGGCACCCATAAGGCCTGGACGCGAATTGTCCCAGCGCACCCCACTCCTACTCGTCAGCGGGCGGATCTTATGGCAATTGTGCTGGCTCTTGAGAAAGCAATGGCAGATGATGGCCGCCTCTATACCAAGCGCACAGTGGACCTGAACATCTATTCCGGATCGCTGTATGCCGTCAAGAGCCTCACAGATTGGGCCGACAGGTGGATGTACAATGGGTGGATTGGAACCGATGGACGCGAGGTTGACAACAAGGACCTGATTAAGCGCGCGTTGGAGGTGGAGGAAATGTTGATGGATGGAGGGAGCGTGAGGTATTCATGTCTCCCAAAGGAGGAGAAGACGGAGGCAAACACGTACTGCGAGCAAGCGCTGAACTTGTGGATGGGAGGATTTCCGGTGATATGGGAATGGGAATGGGAATGGGCGAGGAGTGACAGGCAGGTTCAAGGAGCTCATGGCATGATCCATGCCTCGACGGGGATGGATGGAAGTCTTCCATTGCTGGCGCAACTTTGATAAAGCAATTTCTTTCTTTCGTGATGATTCTTGGGGCTGAGAAGGCAAAGGGGATGGCTTCTGATAGATTATAGGCGACTGAGTGGTGGCTACTGGACGCAGTTGTATTGAGTTAGTGATATTATTCATTCACGCAAGGGTTTTTTGGTCAAAACAGTGAAACGTACAATAAGAACATGCCTTTGGCCCTATTCCATATGTGTGTAATACGACCAAGCCTTTCACATGTAAACAACTCCCTATCTATCTATTCAGTCGCCTGGAACCGTATATCCAGGTTATCCGCTGCCGGCCATCCCAGATGCGCATAGAGCATGGGGCGTAATGCAATCGCTCGCGGTTCCAAAGTCGCAGCACGAGCCACTGGAACCGCACTGCTACACATGATGCACATTCAATCTTGCTGCAATTACAGCACCGTTCCCGGAAGGTGGGCGTAAGCAGCTATCACAGTAGATGTCTGGAATAGTGCCCGCTGCGCACTTGCATCCGTTGGCAACACAGGCGCGCCCGACGAGCTCGGCAGGGATGGTAACATTGCGCTCTGCTTCTGGCTCGACCGCTCCCGCCGGGGCGAGAGAGACCGTGGCCAGGGGAATGGAGCAAAGCTGCACTTTTGTTGGTGGTGAGGAGAATGATTGGTCCTGGTTTGATATCAGCTTAAATAGTCTAGTGTGTGCCTGTCATGTTCACTTACATTTGAAAGGAAACATCCGAGAAGAAAACAAGACTTGGATTAGGAAGTCGAGTCTGAGAGACTGAGAGGATCTGTCTCGTATTCATATACACTGGCAACAGCGTCATCGATCCATTATCCACCAAAATCTTCAGCAGACTGGAACATCTCGCAAGAACTTAGCACCCGTCTTACTGCACATTGTTTTTCCACTTGGGGAATCCAGCAACTTAAATTCCGTCTGACAGCCATTTACCTTCCATCAGGACAAGGCGGTAAACTATTTTCTGCCAAGGAGCTGTACCTGTGGTGTACTGGTTGTGACAACAAGGGCGTCCGCCACACTCTAAATGGATGACAGCCCGCTAATCGGAAAGATGTGGAGTGACGTCCGAACCATTTATGGGCAAGTTATGCGATACCTGCCTGCCCTTCATAAAACCAAATCGGGTAATTTATGTCGCCAGTGCAGTCTTGCACCCCAGGTCTTGATCCTTACCAACGTCAGCGTTCCTATTAGAACTCAAACTCCCAGCCTACCAGGAAACACGGCACGCGACATAGTTCACCGAGTCAGCGAGAAACCGGGGTAAATAACCACGCCGGTTGCTATAATATTTGAGCTTTCAGGCATCGGCGGAACCCTCAATCCAAAATGTATCTTCGGAAGTGGCCCAAGGAAAGAACCTCTGGGAAGAGAATACTCCGGGACACAACAGTTGAGATTACAAATCTACACGAACAGAATATCATACATGGAGGTAAACAGGGCCATTATCTCTCACTGTGCCACTATCTGACTATTGCTAGCACTAATAATCTACCAATGTAGCGCAGCCCAGAGTCTCACGATGCAGCTCGTGCCAACCTCCTACCTAACATATTTTCTTTCGTCTTGTTGTGAAACTCCGTATTCTACGATAGAAACAGAGTACCTGAATAACCTTGTTACAGTGCGTCCGCACGATGTTGCGGGATATTATTTCCCGCATAAACAGCAAAGGACCAAGCAGATGAACAAACAATTGTCATCAAGACCTGATCTCTTACTTTGGAGATGGCCCGGGTTGATCAGCCTCGTGGAGCACCTCAACGACTTGGTTTCTGTATGGCGCGTTGTTCTGGGTGTCCCGAGGTCTACAACTGCCCGTACGGGGGGGGGGG
>JPJU01002668.1:0-10186 GCA_000750735.1 Pseudogymnoascus sp. VKM F-4246
AACGGCGGACGAGATATAAAGCTTGGTAATCCGCCAGGAGTCTCATCAACTTGTGATATTGCAAAACGATGACGATTGGAAACAGTAGGTATGAGGTTGAATTAGTAAACGGAAGCTTACAAAATAACAATTATGGAACTTGTCAATTATCGATGGTATAAAACGAAGAGAGACCACCGAAATAAGGCTCATAATATTTTATTCTAACATCGTAAAACATCATATCCGAAATACATTTTGAATTCCAAATATCAACAACTCTTTAGAAGAACCTTAATACAAAATCATGGCCAACACATTCCCTGTCGTTCTCATCCTTGGCTCAGGCCCCAGAATTGGAAAGCATGTGGCCCGAGCCTTCGCGGCGAAGGGTTACAAGGTTGCTCTGGCATCCAGAAGTCTGAAAGAAGAAGACAGCACTACGGACCAAGTCAACATTTCTAGTGATTTCTCCGATCCAGAGTCTATCATTAAGACCTTTTCGAAAGTGAAATCACTGCTGGGTTCCCCAAGTGTTGTCGTGTACAATGGTAAAACAGCTCTCGGTACCTGGATATATTAAAATAATCTGACATTATTAAAGCTGCGGCTGCAACACGAAACGACCCGAAGGATCCGCTCTCCATCCCATTGGCTGATTTCAATCGAGATCTAACGGTCAACACCAATAGCGCCTACGCCGCTGCCCAGCAAGCCGTCCTAGCTTTTAAGGAACTCCCTGAGTCAGCATCGAAGACATTCATCTTCACTGGAAATATAACGAATACCGTTACGATTGCGCAGCTTCTGGATTCGGGCGTTGGAAAGTCAGCCACGGCGCATATTATCCATTCTGCCTCCCAAGCATACGCAGACCAGGGGTTCAAGTAAGTTGTGAATTTCCGAGTTTATGTTCAAGTGACAGAATTAACGTTTGCAGGTTCTATTATAGCGACGAGCGGAAAGCTGATGGAGCGCCTGCATACGGTGATGTTGACGGAGAGGCGCACGGAGAATTATACCTGCAGCTTGCTGAGGGCAAGTCACAGGGACCTTGGCTGCAGACATTCGTCAAGGGAGTCGGATATAAACAGTTCTAGCGACGAGTCAACCCCGGCAGCCCTCGTTTATAATATGGTCAAATGTATCTGACTGTGGAATTCTGCGTCTCTCTTGCAATTTAATCACATTTCAGTCTTTCTTGGTGGCTGGTGGAAACTCTCATGTATTGAATTGCATTCTGTGCATTAGCAGCGAAGAATAATACAGTCGTCTTCTAACGTAATGAATAACGGGAATAGACCGTTCTCTTCAGAGATGTCATCCGTGCATACCAGGTGAGAATTGTTAAAGCTCCAAGACGGATTATGTAATCGGAAGAATCTCGATTACAAGGGTACAACGCGCAAGGCTGACAGAACCGGGGTCCACTCTTTCCCCAACTCCACAATATAGACAGCCAGCCTGGCCACCAACCTAAACAAACATTGCTCTGCAACAACGAATATGTTGAGTCTGGGGGCTACTCCTACAAATGATCGAAGCTGCTAGATATAGTCTGCCTCGATGGCTCCTCCAGCGAAGAGACCGAGGCGCAATGTAGTCGCTTCGAGCTCACCTACTGCCCCCAAAGGCGACAACGGCAGCGACGATGAATATACACAGAAAGGAACTGTAGCACCGATACGAGCAATCGACTTCAATTCATCTCCTATTGAGGAGCCCTCACCGTTTGCGAGGCCGACGCGATCATCGAAACTACCCCCCACGCCGACCAAATCTCGACAATCGACTCTAACCAGCGACGGCCAGCGGGGTTCTACATCGCTTGCCCCCAGCCAAAGCCGCACTTCATCCAACAGGAAGAGTGCTAGCGCAAGCCCGGAGAAACAGAGGACCAAGGGAAAGCCGGTAGAGAAAGGGAAATCGAAAAGCTTGTATACTTTCTTTTCGACACAAGTCCGGAAACAACAATCTCAAAATGCGCGACCGATCGGAGAACGGAACAGAGATGTGCTCGTTGAGGAGGATGAGGAGATATCGGATGAAGACGAGGTGCCAGAGAGCAAGGCCAAAACTACAAGCTCCTTTGCTGCTGCGGCAGCGAAGCGCACAAGGGATGTTATGGAATCTGGTGTGAGCGTGATAAGTGGAAGCCAAAGATTCATGAAGCCGCCGGCGCCAGTGCAGGCAAATAAGAAAGAGGAAGATTCAAGACCATGGGCAGATAGATTTGCACCCATGGATCTAGAGGAGCTTGCAGTTCATAAAAAAAAGGTATCAGATGTTGGTACATGGCTCGATGCGGTCATTGGAGGCAAGCTGCGGCAGCGGCTGCTAATACTCAAGGGGGCTGCGGGGACAGGGAAGACAACGACCGTTCAGCTTCTCGCGAAATCCATGGGGGCAGAAATACTTGAATGGAGGAACCCAGCTGGATCAATTGCATCAGACGAGGGATTCGTATCCATGGCAGCGCAGTTCGACGAGTTCATGGGACGTGGAGGAAAATTCGGACAACTGGATATCTTCTCTGAAGACGAGCCTGCTGCCCCGTCGACTTCGAGGGAAAATCCGCTTGATAGGAGGAAAAACATCATTCTTATCGAAGAATTCCCAAACACGATTACGCGCGCGTCGACGGCTCTACAGAACTTCCGGTTTACTCTCCTCCAGTACCTCGCTGCAAACACCCCCTCCCTTGCAGAAACATACACCCTACCCGGTGCAGCCACTGCGAAAGCCCCAATCATCCCCCTCGTCATGGTCATTACTGAAACTCTCCTCACCACGACCGCCACCACAGATAGTTTCACTGCCCACCGTCTTCTTGGCCCAGAAATCCTTCACCACCCCGCTGTCGCAACAATTGAATTTAACCCCGTCGCGCCAACCCTTCTCGCAAAGGCACTTAACCTCACCGTGCAGAAGGAAGCCCGCACATCTGGCCGTCGGAAGACCCCCGGACCTCTCGTCCTGAAGCGTCTCGCAGAGATAGGGGATGTACGCAGCGCTGTAGCGAGCCTGCAGTTCCTGTGTCTGCGCGGCGAAGAGGGAGATTGGGGTGGTAAAGTCGCGTTTTCGACAAAGGGGAAAAAAGCTGCAGGGAGAGAACAGCCAATGACCAGGATGGAAGAAGAAAGTCTGGAGCTTGTTACGAGAAGAGAAGCGAGCCTGGGAATCTTCCACGCTGTGGGCAAAGTTGTGTATAATAAACGAGATGCGCCTCCGACGGACCAGGGTAAGCGGGCTGTTGAGGTGCTACCGTCATACCTCACCCACGCAGCACGTCCACGGCCTTCACAGGTTAACCCATCAGAGCTTATCGATGAGATGGGCACAGATACATCGACGTTCATATCTGCACTGCATGAGAATTACATCCTCTCGTGTGACCCTCCCGCATCAGCAGGGGAAGACTCTTCAGACCTCGTCCACGCAATTGGCTGCATAGACGCACTATCGGCTGCAGACCTCCTAACCCCTTCGTGGGAATCGGCCTATGGCCAAGGTGGAGCGGGAGATGTGGCAAGACAGGATGAGCTTGCATTTCAGGTTGCTGTCAGAGGACTTTTATTCGCGCTGCCGGATCCAGTAAAGCGGCGGGCTGCGCCGGGTAGGAGTGGTCGGGGCAGAGGAGGCGGTGGAGGTGGGGATGCATTCAAGATGTTCTACCCGACGAGCCTCAAGCTGTGGCGTCAGAAGGAAGAGATAGGCAGCCTTTCAGACCTTGCTGCGTCACGCCTTTTACGGCAAGAGGATGGCCTAGGTACTGCCAGTTCTGTGGCTGCGAAGAGGGAAGTGGGCACTGTTGAAGGATGGCGCCGCGATGCTTTCGCCTCATCTACTAGAGCTCCAGTCTTGGAAGGTCATGCTGCGGATTCGCCATCGCCATCACTCGTGGGACTAGGCGCCTCTGCGCGAACTGAAATGCTGTTGGAGAGACTGCCCTATTTGTTTGCTATCCACGCATCGCGGGCACGTGGCGTGGGTCCCCCTCTTCTAAGGGCAGAGATGGAGAGGGTTGTCAAGTTTGTTGGCCTTGGAGGCGTTGGAGAAGACGACGAGGAGGGTATGAGTGTTGTCGTGGATGTGGATGGGAAGGGGGAAGGGAGTGAGAGAAAAGTCAAGATCTTGCGACCAGGGGCAGCGGGCGTGGCAAGAGGCCTCGAAGAGCGATTTAGTGCCTTGAAGGCTGGGGGAACAGTGCTGAGCGATGATGATATTGAGGATTGAACTAGGTGCTTCAGGGAGCGGGCTTGGGAACCGGTTACGCTGGGGACGCCATGGAGTATAATGCTGTATGTATATGGGATGGGGGAGTTCTTATTGGCGCTTATTATATTTTATATAAATTTGCAGCTTTCTGCATATAATTGCTACATCCAGGGGCTGTCTGTGTACTCATGCTCCCCAAAATTTGAATAGGCGCACATGATTTCCATCGCAAAGATTTTTAACTAGGAGGACCTAAAGCATACAGCATTGCGTTGTCGTTCTCCCATCTTCCATCCAGTAGGCGCTAGGCTATCAACATCTCACAAAATAGAACTCACTAGACACAGGGACAATAAGAATGCCAAGGCATGTGCAACCCTGCACGGTCGCCTCAACATCATCCCAGAGCCGCCCATCAATAAAGGTTCCCCTTGAGATGTGCCTATGATAATGTTTTTGCTTGGATTGCCATAATTTATATCCTCGAACGTACGGGATCTATTTAATGCTGATACAATTATCTCCACTTGAGGACAAGGTTAGGTTCTTATCGCGCCTGCCCTCGTAGCCTCCAACGGAGAGCCCAAGATGGAATACCACGGCCTCCCAAACGAGGTTCTTGATCGAATATGCTATTATCTCTGCTATCACTGCCAAAACCACGGTATTTTCCCCAACTCGGATATCAAAGAGAACCGCGCAGACAAAGTGGCTCTTTCTCGCCTCTGCCGCGCATCGAAGCATCTCAATGCTGTCGCACAACCTATCCTCTTTCACTACTACGCCGCGGGCAACCTCCCCCGGAGCTCAAACACTGAGTTGACCCGAGGTCGCCAGTTCTTCGGTGACGAGGATGACAAGCTGCACCTCTTTATGAGAACCCTCATCGCACGGCCCGACCTCGCAGCCTGTATCAGATCCCTCCAGCTTCAAACCTCCAATATCAACGCCCGTTACACGCCCGAGATCCTCAACCGTTTTGCACAGACCAGTCGAGATTTGGGCCTCGCAATTCCAGCACGGCTGCATTCAGAGATAACTCCGTATCGCACCCTCGCGACGCGCTACCGCCGTAATGTTCACCGCTGGCTACAGGCGCTCTCCATCGCCCTTTCACCGCTCCTTGAGATGCTCCACCATGTCCTAGAGGATGTAACACCATACGATTATCTTGAAGACTCGGGAATTGAGCTACCTGCTCTCAAGACGGTCGCGCTACGCGGAGCATATGCAGACTACAATTTGCAAGACGCTAGGCCCCTGATGGCCGTCGCACCTAACCTAGACACGCTGTACGCTCTCGACTGCGGGGACCCGGTGGAAAATCAGTCGTGGCTTAGCCTTGGGGGTGTGCGAAAGATTGTGCTGCAGGGGCTCGCGCCTGCGCATTTGGCAGAAGTGCTGAGTGGCTGTCACTCGCTGCAGGATCTCGAATACTATCTTTTCGGATGGCCTGATAGCGAATCACTGGCAAGGGCACTGGCTCCGGTGAGTGAGGGCCTGCGGAGGCTCTGCATTACACGTCTTCCGATGTTAGAGAAATATTATAGGGATTTACTCCCAGGCGGCGATGGAATGGTCATGCCGTCCCTACGCAGCTTCCCGAACCTCGAAATCCTCGTTATTGACCAAGTATTCATCTACAGCAAGCACAGCGTCTCAACCGACACAGGACTACTCGCAAGCTTTCTCCCGCCCTCGATCGTAAGCGTGCATATTACCTATGTGCACAAGACTACTAATGCCGACCTACTGGACCTTGCAGCAGCAGCTTCATCTAGCTTCCCAAATTTACGGAACATAACTATCGGATTTGTGGACGTGGCGCTTGCTAGAGCGATAGATATGGAACAGCTACCAATGATAGTAGCAGCCTTTGCAGAATCCGGAGTGCACCTGACATGGAGAGAGGATTTCGTGCGTCCATATCTCTATACGGCGATCCCAGGCGGCGCTTCCGGAATGACGGTTGCTCATAAAAATATTGTTCCCGGAATCCAGACGAGCACAACGGTGGTTCATGTACCGGCTGTTGCATGTGGCGCTAATGGCAACTGTCATTGGGATGGGAAGCCTGGATAATTCAAGGCCATAATTGTCATCTAAGTTGGCCACCGTAACCTCAAAAAGGCACGAAAACAGTTTATTATGTTAAGATAGTCGCGGTTTATCGAATATTTATCCAAGGGTCATTCATTAGCTCCCTGGCCGTATTCCTTTCTTCCAGCACCCACTGCACAATCCCTCTCAAAAACTTTAGAAACGCGGTTTTCTGCTCCCCTTCTGAGTTTTCCTCCTCTTCTTCTAAAGATGTGTCTTCTACTTTAACGTCGCTCGTAAAATTCCCTAGACAAGGTAAGTGAACTTTCACCCTCTTAGTAGAACCTAGCTCACCATCTTCATCAAAAAACGTATATGAGAACTGCCCTCGTTTCAGCAACTCTACTGGCGGCGGACCCATCAACGCGATCATCCTTGCGATATGCGCCGGGACTGATTCCATCGTACTCGGGAGCCGCTCCTTAAACATGTGTTTTCCCTCGTACAAATCCCAGACCTACTCACTCGATTAGCTTTCAGCTGGAAGCTAATCGTACCGCGGAATTTCCACGTACCATCATTCCCACAGCCCAGATATCAATTTTCTCATTCCACGGTATTCCGAGCACGATCTCAGGTGCCCGGTACAGATCCGGCATTACCTCGCCTCCATACGCCTTTGACCCAAATTGCGCGTCGCCAAAGTCGCATAGCACGACGTGGGAGGCATCGTCAGGAACATCAAGCGCGCGCGATGCGTAGATGACTCGGTCGCCATCCACTTTACGCAAGCTAGGCTCGTCCATCTCTTCCTGCTCGAAGGTCTTGAAGATGGCGTCGTCTTTGATGGCGAGCATGACATTACCTTCTTGGATGTCTGCACCGCAAAATGTAAGTCTATGCAACAGCTCGGTGAGATAGTAGAATAGCTGACCGGTATGCACCACATGTGCCTTGGTGTGTAGGAAATCTAGGGCCACTAACAGGCACTTGGTAAATGGCTTTAGTAGGTCTGTAGAGACCTTCTGCCCGTCACTCATCTCGCGGATTTCACCTAAGGTGAGACCCAGTGCATCATGGATAAGACATTCATGTGATTCACGTATACCTGGAAGCTGAAATGAATCTCGGAGAGAGCGGATGCGTGCGACACCGGGGTGATTGGTCATGATCGTTTCCAGGTAGCGGTAAACCTTTTCCTCGTTCTGGGCTTGTCTATGCCCGCTGATGAAGACTTTCAATGTGACGTATTCATGACCTCTAATATATCCAGGTCAGCTTCTACCAAAAAAAGTTTCCTTAGCATCGCACATACATAAGGTCTCGACACAGCCAGGCCGTGGACACGGAGCCGAATCCCAGCTTCCCAAGGACTTGGTACCTTGATTGGAATACTTCACCGATTCGAACATGGTAAGTTTCCTCTGGCGAGTACCAAGAGTATGTCTCTTCTTCTAGCAGATAGGCATTATCCAGGACTTCAAACCCGTCGGCGGGCGGTAGCCGCTGGGGAGATGGGGCTCGCTGTGACTCCATGTTGGATATTTAATCTGGCAGATGTGGTGCAGTACAAGGATGTTTGCAACTGGGCAACTCGCCAACACTGTTTTGGCGATGATCGTAAGAAGGTTATCTTGCCTCAACGTAACTACTCACAGATTGTATGAGAAAAACTCTTTCGTGTTATTAAAATTCGCTACCTATTGTCTACGCATCCGCATGTCTTCAATTATCCCTTTAGTAACGCGGCTACGCTCTATAAGCCCCGCGTCTACATGAGCAGGCTCCACATACGAGTCCAGGACAGAAAGCGGCCACGACGATAAGCCATCGGTGTTTTCTTCGAGTTCCTTGTCGTCGAGAGCTAGTGCGTGCTGTAGTAAGAATTTAACCATCCACTTGTCCAAGCGGTGAGTATTTGACGTCTCTGACCGCAGACAACTCCGTTGAAAGACGATGAGTCGATTAATCTATGGTGAGTTGTTAGCATTTCTCACATATGTCAGTGAACGCTAGCCAAAATCATTTTTCTGCCGGCGCGGAAAAACGGATCAGAACAAAGGCTTACCATAAGTTCCACGCTGGGCCAGTACCGGCGTAATTGCACCAGCGACTCAAAGTTTGATTCAAGACGCTGTCGGATGCCATCCACCTCGTTGGGGTCACCAAACAGGAAGGAATGTAACAACACTGAGGATGAAACAACAGTAACGTGGCCGACAATATTGTAGAGTGCTTCTGCTCCACCATGGTTACGAGATGCTTCCAAGATTTCAGAAAAAAGCGTGGCGTGGTGTTTACAGCGCTGGGCATATGCCGCACCATTAGTTGTTGATGGTCGATTGCGATCAAGATACTGATAATATAGTAAGGTAGCGTAGTGATTGAATCCAAGATGAAGCGCTATAAAGTTACGTCCAAGGCCGCGCTCGACCTGTAGCGTCAGATTGCTCGGGGAGTATCTCATCGTCGTCGGAAGGCTCTCCTCAAAGGCAGTTAGCTCTACTGCGGCCTCGCGGACTGCTTCTTCGATGGATTCCTCGTCCCAGACCGTTGATTTGATAATGCGCTTGGTAAGGTCGGAAATGTTACTGTATATCGTAGACATCTTAACATTATAACCCCAAAATCCTGGCCTCCATTCACAAGCTGGCACATCAGCGTCACCTGGTCGCATGCTTGAGAATACTTCTTCGTCCATTGGGAGTCGAGGTGCCATGTTTAATATGTTGAACTGACGAGGTAAGCCTGATCCACCACTTGCCCAAGTATCCACCAAGTAGCACGTCCACCAGAGACGCAGTTTAGTCTCCCGTGTAATGCCATCGTCGACATCATTTAAGACATTTAGCTTAGATATTTGAGCCATACGATTTGCTATCACTAACCTCTCAATGTCAGCCAGTCATCATTTAGTGCAGACAATATATTTCAACAAACCAAAGTATATAGACTCCGCATCTGGGTCCGAATCTCCAAGACATATATTGCCGATAAGGATACATGCTTGAATGTTTTCAACGCAAGAATGCTCTAGATTAGATTTTAAATAGCATTTTGCTGCTTCGGTGAAGCTGGGCGCCTGATTTCTGATTTCTGCATCATCTGAAAACCTATTCCTCTGTCAGACTCTGTGCAGTAAATTCTATCGCGATTATGATAATACTGGATACCGCAAGCTCTCAAATCGGTTCGCAGCCATAAAAATAGGAAGCAACGCCATATTTAATATACCACAGCAAGGGAGTATTTTTCATACCGTGCTGCTAAACCCAGGATGCCAAAAAGAACAACTTCAGCGACAGAGCCACTAGCGACGGCCTCTCTCAGCGACGGCTCGTGGAATAGTGCATGGGGCTTGTCATGCATATAACGGAGATAGAGTTCGGTGAGCGTTTCCGCAACATTCTTCGGGATATCATCTTGTTTGAGCAACGAAGGACATTTTGTAGATAACGGCGACACTGTACTCTTTGGAGGTACACGTGAGCAGGGCAAACTTCGGTGGGAACACGAAGAGCATGGCACTGGCCCACTCCAGATGTCACATCTTCTTTTGCCCTTACGGCATTGGTCGCATGCCCTGCTAGTCATATTATGCACAATTGGCTGTGCTCATGTAGCACACATTCAATTAAACTCGGACCATGAGGGTACCTTTTTATTGAAAATGTAAAGCAGAGTGTGAAAAAGTGGACTAGTACTGATTGAAGATATTTTGTGTTAACAGTGGGTGAACTCGAGCATTTTCTGGGGGAGACATTGTGGATGGGAGTTTAGATGGGACATCATGTTTATGTGTTGGGGTCTCCCCGCCTGAAATGCGGGGTCTCTTGCAGGGCTTCTGCGCTAGACTGGCTTTTCTTGGCGAAATTGTTTATTGCAAGCACACCAGAGTTCCCCAAATAGTACTCGAATAGTATTCGGGGTTTGCCCGAATACTCGTAAT
>JPJU01002669.1:0-25724 GCA_000750735.1 Pseudogymnoascus sp. VKM F-4246
GTTTTTGAGGAGGGGTGCTGGGGTGCGCTGGTTGCGGTGGCTTGGGCGACGACGGTTGTCCCGCCGGGGACGGTGCGGATTTGGCCGCGGAGAGGGGGGGTGAGGCTGTTTGCTAAGGTGGAGTAGGTTTGGAAGACTAGTTGGCCTTGCTCGCCGTCAACGTTGAAGATGAGGTTCCAGTTCCTCCTTGTCAGAGCCAGAGTCTGGAGATCTACTATTGGTCCACCGGCAGCGGCGGCGACGGGTTTAGCCCCTCCTTGGGCCAGTTTCTGAGCAGGGTCATATTCCACCAGCAACACCCGCGGATCAATCCCCCCCGGTCCATCGAGCTCGATATTCTTCTGAGCGCAGACAATAGAAATGAGACTATACAGCTCCGCTAGTAAATGCTGCGTCTGTTTGAATAGATGAGACCTCGGCTTTTCAGCCTGTCCACGCAGAACTGGCCATGGTACGGCAATATCTAGGACCGCGATTGGGGTCACTCTGGCGGATGCTAGTTCGCATAGGGTGGCTGTGAAGGCGGGCAGGTATGTCGCTTTCAGGGAAGCTCTGTCGAGAGATGGTGGGGGAGGAGGGAGGATTAGTAGTGACGGAGCTGAGGTAGACATGATGCGCTTATGATTATCTATTCCTTCTGGTTGATCATAAGTGATAAAGGAAGTCAAAAAGCTAACAGACGTAACCCAGGCGGGCCGAATTTGGTATGTTCCGAGGCTTGTCGGTAGCTTATCTTACCTTCCTATTGGTTGGGATGGAGGGGCAGTTATGCTTAATAAGCGATGGCGGAGTGCGGGGAAAGGTGTCTCCGCAACCAAAATGATTTCAGATATATTGTAAGTTACTCAACGCCGCGGATGTCTTTCATGGTAGAGTACTTGTGCCACTTGAAGAGTCTTGATACAGCGTGTTACATGACATGACAGTGACATTTACAGGAACTGTAATTAAAATAGGGCCGTCCAATCACTTAGGTTATAATCAATAGGCCGGTTACCTAAAGATAGAACCCAAGAAATACACTAGTAGCTTAGATTCTCGATATCAATCGTCAGGTACACACGGTTCTCCCTACAACTAGATATTATGGAGTGCTACTACACTACTGCTTCGCAGATTGATAAGGAAGTCATCGGATTACATGACATGACGACTCCATAGGGGCTTCGTAATGCATGGCAACTGCGACGTCGGCCACATGTCAGACTGTGTGCTTCCTTTTTCGTCCCAAACCCTTGCGAGTAGAGTAAGCATTGGCCATATGTGCGACATGTGGGGTCCATTTCAGCACAACAGGGCCATGGGATGAGACCTTTTGATCGCCGGCTGGCGGTGCACAGGATCACTGGCGCACAGTGTTGCTAGATTCTGTAGTGGACAACGATAAGTATATGCATAACATACCTACCAAAGTATGGATACGAGCACGTACTGCCCGCCGATTGCGTCCCGAACCGCGCGCGGCGCGAGCCGGGGACATGGAATCGGCCCTCTACCACTTCACGGTACGCTCAGTGTATGGTCCACATTCTATGTTGGTAGCTCGGCGATGGTGATGGATTGGGGCCTGGGACCTGGTCATCTTCGCTGGAGAGAGCCGGACACAGAACGTGGCTTGCCCCTATGCCTGGGGTGGTAAGGTTATATTGCTGAAATGCATGGGATTTGGATGCAGGTGGTTGAAAGCGACAGAACTTCCTGTGCCGTGCATATACTCTAGTCCCTCAACAGAGAGAGTACGGCCTTTTAACAGAGAGTACTATATGTGCAATACATACCTGATTACTTGATATGTAACCTCGCTTCACGCACAAAAGTCCGTACTGGGATATCCCGACCCTCTGCTGCAGCCGAGCGGTGTGATCAACTCGCTTCGGTGGGAGGAGAGCACTGCAGCTCTTTCAAAACACAGCCCTCTTCTCTGTTGAAGATTGATTTTACGGCCGAAGTTTACGCCTCAGCCCCTCGACCACGCCTACGCGCTGCTAAAAGGGCGCTTCATGCGCCAAAGGAGCCGGCCTTTGCAGTATTTGGAATGCAAATCCTTTCGCGCTCCAGAATTAGAGAGAGGAAGACATGGCATTCGCCAACCATGCACGCCACTCGGCGTCGGTCTAGGTGTCGAACTGTCTAGCTTCCCTCCTGGCGCTTGCGTTGGGCGTTGGCGGGCGCTTGAAGCTGTCGGTTAGTGGTTGGCTGGTGCACAAGATTCCCCTCAGCGCCGAAGATCTACAGTCTCTAGGGTAATCTAGAGTTACCCTACGAGCCGATTTCAACTCGGTCTGTATATTGCGTGCTTCTAAATGATAGTCCTATGTTTCATGCTCCATGTTCTACGCCAACCCTTTCTTTTTCTTTCTCCTTTCCTGCTGATCCCTTCTTAGGACGCATACCAGTAATCCCTAGGCCAGGCCCGCCATCCTTCGGCATAAGCATGGCTATGGATAGTGCAATAATCCTCCGTACACGAGTATGAGGTGCATATATAGTATGTGCAGTAGAATAGTAAATATAGTAAAGTATAGTAAGACTTACAGTATAGTACACACACTCGGAAGTCTTTCCGCTTGAGCGACGCCTCATTACTACATTGGGGGCAATCTTCGGCATGCGCTTCAACGTGGCCCAACCCCAGCGAATCCTCGCCGTTCAACATCTCCCCTCGCAATAAACAGGGCCAATACAGGTCCTGAAGACACAATCCCACCCACAAAATCCACACAGCTCTTGCCTCTCCATTTGCTAATTTGGGCACCATTTATCACCTGACTTACCCGGACCCGAGAATGTGGTTGAGACTAAGATAGAAACGCTGTTCAGCGGCTGGAGGTTTCTGCAAGACGTCGCATGTCTCGCCCATTCAACGCTCTCTACTCGTCAGAATCACCATCTACACCAGAAACACCAAGACCAACACACGTATGCTTCATGCACAGTATACCAGCTTAGCCTATGACGAGATAGTATCTGCGCTCTGCATACTTTCGAAAAAATACTTTTGAGTGGTTCTCTGCTGTCGGCCGTACTACTTACCTACTTGTGCATCAGAAATTCAAACAACCCCTCTTCGTCCCTTCGCAAACCCCCCCTTCCAATACCCCCTCCCCCTTCTCCACACGATCTGCCGCAGACGAACGAACAGTAAACAGCAGACACGCCTTACACGCCTTCAATTTCCTTCTGCCGTCTCATGCACTCGTTCTATCATCTCTGCCTTGTGCTGCCACACTCACGAGGGTGAGGGTGCCACTAGAGTCAGATTGGCAAGTTAGCAGCTCGGCAAGTATGACCTTCGAGGTCCTGTCGCTCAATTCTTGGTTACCAGGATTTCAGACTTCTTCCCTGCGTGTGCGGCGTGAGATATAAGTGGCCGCCTCCAAACCTCTCTGTACTGAGATGATCTGGTCTCCTGGTATTGAAATTGAACTTTCCCCAGCTTTGGCAAAATCCATAATTTATCACACGTTATGGCTCCTCGGAGGCAGATTGGCATTCTAGACCTTCCTGACGAGGTTCTCCTAGTAATACTTCGTGCCGTCGACACCGATCCCGGGCCCATCAATATTGATCATCGCGCATGGATGAGTGTCGTGAGCTTTAAATTCGAGAGTCAGCTGCCGCGCGAACCCGAGGTGGTGGGCAATTTCCGCTTCACCTGCAGACGCTTCTCCGAGGTTGGATTGCAGCATCAGTTTAAGACCCTGGCCACGCGCTTCAACGAGGCGGGCCTCAATAGACTGAGAAATATTGCCCGGTACCCGCATCTCGCCACAGCGGTCAAGAAATTCACGTACCTGGTGCCCAGGCTGTTCTTCAACGGTATAGCGTAGCGCATATCGCCTCATGCTGTGCGTGCCGGCTAACCGTGCCTACAGATCAGGCGCACATTGAGCGCATCAGCGAGGCCATCATCGCAAATGGCAAGAGAGTCCCCGATCAGCTCATCGCGCAGGCCAAGGAGCAGGTCAGCATCGTCGAGTCCAGGATCGACCGGGAGACCCTGAACGGTGCCTTCGCTGCATTCACTTCCCTGCAGCATGTGTCGCTGCTGAGCCTGCAGAGCCAAATCGACGCCCAGTTCATCACTTTTATGCAGAATAATGTATTCGATGCGGCCTTGCAGCCCAGTCGCACTGCAGCCTATCTCCATGGCGTCAAAACACTGGGGGGCGCACTGCTCTCCTCCCAATCACCTGCTAGCCGGCTCTCCTTCCCGATGATAGATGCCCAGACCGCCATCTCGCTGCGGAATATCCCCGGCGCACCGGTGCAGAGCATATCGTCTCGCCTCGAGTGCATATTGGCACGCTTCGTTGATCCGGATGAGTTCCAGGCCAGCTTTGGACAACTATCGGGCGTTATTGAATCTATTCTTACTTGTGCTACCAACCTCGTGACTCTGCACATAGGATTTCCCAGGGGAAGGCCTGCTTCGATTCCACTTGCGGATGTTTTTCAGAATGAAAATCTCACAAGGTTGCGCGTTATATCGCTCGAGTCATGGAGACTCGATGCGGCCGAAATTATCGACCTCGTCCGACGACACCGAAACATGCTAGGTGGATTGAGACTCCGAGGCGTACTACTAAAGCCCGGGAGCCGCTGGCGCGATGTTCTCATATTCCTAAGACAGGAGGCCAAACTCACATGGTTAAGTCTGTCGGATGCAGATTACGCAGCCAGCTTTGACGGGAGGGCACCCACCGGGTTTGACGTTACGGATAGAGACTCGACCTGGAGCAATGTCGAAGACGACTTCGACGAGGCAGACATGGACTACGACCGAACCTCTGACTCGGACGCTTCCGCAGAGGTCAGCGAGCAAGAGGACCACAACGAAGTCACAACAGACGCCGAGAGCGCACTGGATGAGCCGTACATGGAGCCTACAGACGCCGAGCAAGAGTACGATTTAGAAAACGGCGTCCACGATTCATCTGACCACGCCAGCACGGACGATACTCACGACTTGTGGGAAAGCGTTAGCCAGCGCGGCGAGCACATCGTCCCCTCGATCGACAACGAGGCCGATACGAACGGCCATGTCAGCGGAGACGAAAATGATTTCCCTGATCCGCCTCCCCATGTCGCGACGCCTATCCCTAAATCCTTGTGCACGTGCCCCACGCTGCTTGAGCTCGATGATGAGGAAGCTGCTGATGGGTCGACGGTCCGTGTTACTGCTAAGCAGAGGGCTGTGTGGGAGGAGTGGGTGCTGAGGAGGTGTTTGAAGCATGGAACATCGGGGGTGGTTGTGGAGAGTGAGAGATCGAGAGAGCCGAGCGCTTGAGCTACTATACAGAGTATCATTGCGTGCGGCTCTGAAGTTATACGTTTAAGCTATAGCTTTAGGTTGACATATAGAGGTGGCCGAGGCGAGGTGGTGGTGGTGGTGGATGTGAGTGGGGAGAATATTCTTCATGGTGCGCGCATAGGGAAATTTGATCTCATATAGGAGGTCAGATTTGGGCTTTGCTGCGAGATGGCGGGTAGGGATGGCTATGGGGGAATGATTCAACATGGGGATTTTAGGGGGGAACGTTGTCTGCATCTAGACAGGCAGGTGGTGGCGCTGGCGGCTTTTTGTCTATTTTTATTGCTCCGTGTAATTAAGGAGAAAAAGTTATTAGTGTCTCCCTTACGTCTGCTACCGTGAATGCAATGTATTGGGTATGGATAGTAAGGCTAGGAGGTTCTATCACAGGTAGATATCCATCGCGGTCAACTTCCAACGTCGTATTTCTGTGATTTAGGTATTAAAAATGCCGTGCCATTCTAATAGATGCATTAATTAGCATTCAATAATAGTTTTGGATATTTGGTTTTAATTTGTATTTATTTAATGAATTTTATAATTCCAATTAGTTTATTATTTTACCCTTCAGATATAATCGACCCACCATTTAAACCCTGGAACCCCCAAAACAATTTTGTCCTTCAAATGGAGACACATAATCAGTCCATCTCCAAAATATTACTATAGCTGCATCCAAAGACACTATCTGGGTGGCTTGCGGGTTGTAACCTTGGCCGTGGGATTTTGTGGCTTATCTCGGAATCTTTGGTTCCCGGCCCCGCCATTCGCGGATTGGCCTTGGTTACGTAGACACCGCCCGCAACCAAGACCTCCACTACAACCCCTCCTCATCAGGACGACCGAAGCTGAACACCTGTTCTATGGGTCCCTAGACATGCGCGCCGCCCATAGGCGATCGATTGAACCGCATCTACGCCTCAATGCCTCGGAGAGGGTGATTTGAGTGTAGTGCCCATCAAGGTGACTCGACAACCGCGGAGCGGACCCCGCAAGCGACAGGATGGTTCCCAAGCCCACGTTGAGCCTGACACTTCCCTCGCTGAAGGACGAAACAGTGCTCGATTGCCGAGTTTATCTTCCGACGACATTATACGATGGCACGACGTCCATGGACTCGTCTTCACGGAGCTCGACGGCCGATGACGAAACGCAGCGGGAGCGGACGAGAGGCGAGCTGAACGGGGAGGCTCGCGCCTCAGATAATTACAGGTGGACTATAAAAAGGAAGAAGGCGGCGATAATAGCACATCCATATGCGCCATTAGGCGGGAGCTGCGAGGACTACATTGTCCAGCAGACTGCAGGAATATTCTTGAAAGAAGGTTTCGTGGTGGGGTTGTTCAACTTCCGGTATGTGGAAGCGTTGAATGATACTTTAGGAGGGATGCTGACTTAGGCAGTGGTGCGTCTACCTCTAAAGGCAAGACATCATGGAATGGAAAGCCTGAAGTATGCGATTACCACTCTATGGTCGGGTTTATGACCGTTTTCATGCACCATCTTAACCTGGAACCCGCGTCTCCAACCTCATCTGTCCTTGACACTAGCACCTACGAACTAATGACCATACCCTCACAACTTCCTGCGAACCCTGTATCTGCACCTCCGGCCCGTCCTACAACCTATGGCGCTTCAACAAACCGCGATTCTGCATCAGTGGATAATATACCCCTCCTTCTCCTGGCAGGATATTCCTACGGCTCCCTTATAACCACCATGCTACCCCCACTACCCACACTTCTCACCCCCTTCCAATCTCCCCTTCCCGGCACCACAGCCTCCGAAATTAGACTCCGCGCACAGCACCTCGCTGAAGAGCAGAACACCTTGCACTCCGAGCGACTCAAGCGCGCCTCAGAGGCAGCCTCGCGGCGCCACCATGCGAGGAACGTGTCATCCGGGATACGAGTAGGAGGTGACGAAGCGCCTTTAGATGTACACCACCGGACGAGTCTCGATTCACACCACGGTCGTAGGAGCTTGAGACTCGAGAAGCTGGAACACAGCGATTGGGGGCGAAAGAGTGTGGAGAAGGTGCGGAGTTTGAGGAAGAGTCTAGACGGGCACCACTTCTCGCCGCCTTCATCTCCCCGCCAGACTTCGTACACAGAGAGACGCGCGAATAGTTCATCGGCTACCATTGATACGCCCGGTGGCCCATCGATGGTGGTGAGCCCAGAAGAGGCTTCTGAAGCCGCAGCCGCCACTGCTGCAGCGGTTCCGATGCCTCATCTGGAGTTTGGCGAGCTAGCCGTGGCATATCTCCTCATATCACCAATTCAAGGTGTGGTAGGCGGCTTAGCAACGATGTTCACCAGCACATCCGCGAAATCGCTCTTACCCACCCTCTCCTTCCGCAAGCACGCTGGCTCTGGTGTCGTTACCGCAGGAGACAGGAAGTTTGTGGAGAATAAGACGCTGGTGGTGTTTGGGAATAAGGATTCCTTCTCAAATGCCGATAGGATGAGGAAGTGGACGCACATGTTGGAGGGGGCGAAGGGAAGTAGGTTTAGAGCTGTAGAGGTAAATAACGGTGGGCATTTTTGGCACGAGATGGAGGAATTGGAGACTTTGAAGAGAAGCGTTGAGGGCTGGGCAAGGGAATTGGGGTGATTTATGGGAGGGATGGCAAAGCCTATCTGGGTAATACAGAGGTGGGCAGGTATATAAAGGTGCTGGGCTGGCGTAGTACACTATTAATCTATCACCAAAGTTACGATATGTTCACGGATTGCATGTGTTCTACTAGTGTGATTTGAAACGCCAGCAATGATGCCCGACTGCATTTTGTTTAACTCCCGATCCTTATAATACATGTACAAACTATAGCCCCTAACCTCGAGCTCCGTTCGGAACTTCTAGATTTATCCTCAGCAGCCTGAGAGCTGCCCCGTTTACTTCGATATCATAGCACTCTAATAGACGACCCTTACTCGTCCGTATACCTCGGGCCATCCTCATTACCACCATCTGCCCCCCATTCACCAGGAGTTGGCGCCCCCCATCCGCCGGGCGTCGGCGCAGCCAATGCACCAGGTGTCGGCGCATTCTCGGGGGCTCCACCCCATCCTCCACCTCCCCACCCCGCAGGTGTCGGCGCGCTGGCAGCACCGCTTGCACCGGGCGTAGGCGCACTGTACGCACCTGGAGTCGGTGCATTCAAGCCACCAGGCGTAGGGGCCGTGACTTGCGCACCTGGGGTCGGAGCATCATACGAGTTTGCACCCCAAGAGCTGCCACCGCTGGGCTCGTTCGAAGAGTAGGCTGGTGTCTTGGAGCCCGAGCCCCAGGCGTCACTGCCGCCGCCACCATAGGCAGGCGTCTTAGAGCCGGCTGCGAAGCCGTCTGAGCTTGAGCCAAAGCCACCATAGGCGGGTGTCTTCCCGCCGGCTTGCCATGCCGGAGTGCGGTTTCCGGCTCCATATGCGACGGTACGGGAGCCGTCTTGCCATGCTGGAGTCCGTCCGCCAGCGTCCGCAGCTGCCTTCCATGCTGGAGTTCGACCACCACCATTCGATGCCGCAGCTGTGAGAAACGTTAGAATGGGAGTAGAATTTGGATAGTATAAATGAACTTACCTCGTCCCCAGGCAGGGGTGCGGTCACTGCCGCCTGGCCCACCGGGTGTACGACCACCATCCCAGCCATTTCCAGCCGGAGTAGCACCGCCAAAGCCTCCACGGCCTCCTCTGGATCCACCGCCGCCGCCACGGTACCCACCACGCGCGTTTGGATCGATCGTATTACCGGTCCTTGGATCCTTGAAAGCAAGAGAATCTTTCGGCACATTGACTGTCTTGCCCTTGGTGTGGAGTTCGACACGTGCATTGGTATCTGTGGTCTCCTTGACAATTCCCAGAAGCCCCTTGTATGGACCCTTCTTGATAGTGACGGTTTGGCCAATTGATCTGTCTCTACCAACAAATTTGGGCGGAGGCATATCCATATTTCCACCAGCAGGGTTCAGTTTCATAGCGGGGTTCATAGACGAAAGATCTGGACCTGCGGACGCAATAATACGGCCACCAGTTGCAGAGATAGTTGCAATATTGGTTGTGCGCACCACAAACACGCCGGCATTCTCGTTCTGCTCCGCACTGTGGAGGAAGAGGAACGATCGGTGAATGTGCATGATCTTTCCCTGTCTGCCACCATCACCAATCTCTTTGACGACATCGTCGGTCCGGACTTCAGATCCGTTGCGATCAGTGGCAACGGCAAACTTACGCCGTTCCAGTTTGTTCGCAATCTGTGACGGCATAACAGTTCTGGTCTGCTCGTTTTGGTCAAGTACAGTCAGAGACTCCCTGTCAACCTTGATGATACAGGCAACAGTGGCTGGGTCGAGCTGAACAAGATCCCAAAGCTCAAATTGGCCTAATGAACCAGCACCACCCGAATCACTGGACTCTCGCAAGTCTTTGCTGAAAACTGTAACTTCGTTGTTGCCTTGGTCGGTCAGGAGCGTAACCCGGTCTTGAACAATCTTGACGACCATGCCCACTTCATCACGGAAGCGACTTCCGCCAATAACCTTGACGTGATCTCCCTGCCTAAACCTCTTCCTTAGGCCCTTAGTTGGTACCTCGATTGTTTGGCCCTTGAGCGGCCCATCCGTTACAGCCATCGTAACGATATCCGCTTGAATTGCTATCGCCTTACCAAAAACACCCTTCTGCTCGCCTTCGTAAACCTCAATGATGTCACCAGGGAGGTAGGATGCGTTTGCGGTACTAGCTTTCAAACTTGCTGCCAGGGCATTCAGGTCAAGATTCTCCGTGCCATCATCTGCGCCAGATGCGAATCTTGTGACTTCCTCCAGCGTTGGGTTCACATCTTTAACCTGGATCTGCTGGATCTTAACATCCTTCTCACAGTATCCGTTATTATATTCGTCGCCCATGTAGTTCCAAATTTTCGTTTGAGGGTTGCCGGTAAGGTACCGGGCATGTCGCTTCTTGGCCTCGACATCGCTGAATAGCCTTGGTGGCGGTCTTGGTCCCGCGTTGGCACGCTTTCGTTTGCCATCGGCACCAGCAGCATTCATATCCTCGTGTAAACCGTAGTCAAGGCGGGGCACAAATCTGACCCTTACTTCCAATCCATTTTCCGTGACGTCGACAACCTGCGCAAGGTCTCCGGTATACTTCACTGGCCGCTTGAGGCGCACGTACGCACCGGGCTCCAGAGGGGCGGTCTTTGATACTCTCAGCAAATCCGGCATCTCTTTAATCTCCACCAGTAGCATCTTCGTCCTGGGATAGACATTCATGAGGCCATCGAGAGCAGATTCAATCTCTGCTTGGCGCTGAGCTTCGACGTAAATGTATCCTTTGATGGGAGCCGTTGCGTTTGCGCGCTCAAAAGCGGATATAATAGAGAGCTCATCTTTCGTGCCGAATCGCTCCTCCAGGCGTTTCGTGATCGAAAACACGACCTCGCGCTCTTTGCCTTCTTTACATTTCACAGCCCAGATGCTTGGATCGTCGACACTGGGAAGTAGCAATCGCTTTGGAACAACCGCCGAATCCCCTCCAAGCTTCGCACTCCTTGTCTTGGCGTAGCGCTGTCGCAGAATCTCGGCCTGTTTTTCCGCGTCAAGACTAGATTCCATTTCTCGCCTCCTATCGAGTTCACGATGGCGCCTATCATCGGCATCGCCACCAGCGGGAAGGTCGAAGGCATCATCGGGATGGGTATCAGCGATGAAGTTGTCTTTGAGTTCGTTAAGCTCGTCATCGTCGTCATCGTTTTCATCTTCGCTCTCATCGACCTCGGCCTCTACATCGAGGAACTGGTTGCGCCTCTCCCTTCTGCGTTTTCTTCGGTGGCCCTTGGGGTATATTAGCTCTGTAAGGTGAAAGGGCATTGGGCCACATCGCGTCGCGATAGACCAGCGCAGTGCCAGATAGGGTCGTAACCTACTGTAACTTCCTCCTCCTCCTCATCTTCTTCTTCATCCTCATCTTCCTCGTCTTGTCCAGCGCCCGTGTCTTCGTCGTTATTGTTATCATCGCGCTCCGCCGGAGTTCGACTCCGTGATTTTGACTTGCGCGCTGGTGACGTCTCCTCCTCACTATCGTCTTGCTGTCTGTTGCTCACTGAGCTTCCCCGGTTCTTCGCTGGCGAACTGTTATCGTTGTCTGCGCCCTCCTCATCAGACAAATCAGCGGGCGCTGGGTTGAAGTCGCCCTCATCCTCTGAGTCGGAGAAGTGCTGGTCGAGAAAATTCGCCGTAGACATGATGGTGACTATACTCTGTAGATATGGACAGAGGTATAATGCTCCAGTCTAGATCGATAGAAGTTGAGGTCAAAGGACCAAGAAAGTGAGGCCAAAGTGCTTGATCTACCCTTGTCTCGTTGCTTTGGTGTTGCCTCTGGCTCAATTCGCGCTAGCGACTCACGGCATGTACCGGTGTCTTAGCGCTAACCTGAAGGGGATAGGACGATCGGGTCGGCGAAATCAATGCTCAGCCTCGGCTTCAGCCTTTCCCCTCAAGTTGATTTGAGAAAGGTGATGGCAATAACAAAGTACAGACGGATTTGTTTTGGAGAAAAATGAAAGCAGTTGTTGTGGATAAGTTTGTTAGCGTATGTCTTTATTTAAGTATACTCTAATATATTGAGCTGACATTTTAATCCAGGATTATGACGAGCTTAAGGTAACTGAGCTGGAGCATCATGAAGTCCCATATGGGCATGCGCTGGTGCAAGTGAAAGCGGCTGGCCTCACCTTTGTTGACCTTTTATATGTATGTAAACCTTCCAATTGCAATACATGCTCAAAGACTTTACTTTACGTCTCTTTTATATCTCCTTCATTCCACCATTATTCGATATTCCTTCCTACAAAACCACCTAATCAGAGCTGGAGCCAAGCACATCCGAACTCGTCACTGAACCCTCAGCTAATCTCCACCAGGCCCGCGGTAAACACCAGAACAACAAATCCCTCCACACGCCTCCGTTCACCCTTGGAAGCGAATTTTCTGGAGTCATCCTCTCGACAAACCCCCCCGCTTTGCCCCTCTCCTCCTTCTCCCCTGGCGCCCGAGTCTACGGCTCACATCTTGGCGCCTTCGCAACTCACGTTTACGTCCCACTCTCGTCCTTTCGCATAATCCCCTCGCAGTGGTCTTTCCAAGATGCAGCGGGAATCAGCTCGACTTTGCCAGTGTCATACGGTGCACTAACAAGGGCGGGCTTGGAGAAGGGTCAATCTGTGCTCGTGCATGCCGCCGCTGGTGGGCTGGGCCTGATGGCCGTGCAAGTTGCCAAGGCTCTTGGATGCACCGTCATCGCGACAGCATCTACAGCTGCAAAACTGGCAGTGGCGAAGAAGTTTGGCGCAGATTATCTGGTGAATTACTCGGATGAGAAGTGGGAGAAGCGAGTTCTGGAAGCAACCAATGGGGTGGGCGTGGATGTGGTATACGACCCGGTTGGCCTCGTTGACCAAAGTCTGAGATGCCTGAAGCATGGAGGACGCATATTGCTGATAGGCTTCGCTGGAAGAGAGGGGAATATGGAAAAAATTGCCATGAACCGGGTATTGTTGAAGCAGGCAGTGATCATTGGATACCGATATGGTGAGACCCACCGGAGAAATCCAGAAGAGACGAGGGTGATTTGGGAAACTCTGGATTCGATGATCATGAAGGGCGATATTAAGCCAACGGTATACGATGGAGACTTCAAGGGCCTAGAGAGCGTCCCTCACGCGATGCAGGAGATGGCTGACCGAAAGGTCTGGGGAAAGGCCGTGATCAATCTTGATGACGTGGGTCAGGTTGCTAATATTCCGAAAAAGGTGAATATTCGGGCAAATATATAATTTTATATGTACATACTGTCTTTGTGTCTTTCTGTCTTATTCCCGATTTTTAAATTTGGCCCACGTTGAACAAGCATGCTGTGCTCTAATTATTACGTCCCGCCGTCTAATCCACATCGTCTGCATTAGTGTCGCCATACTGCTCTTTCTTATCGTCGGCCTTCTCTCCGTTCTTGGCAGCAGGCGCTGCCTCCTCGTCTTCCTCTTCGCTGCTACTGTCATCACCCTCTTCATCTTCATCGCTGACAGTGACTTGCTTGCCGGTACTCAAGTCGACGCCCTCCTTTATCGACCCATCCTCATTGACATCTTCTTTGAGATACAATGAAAACACGACGACAAGATACACAACCCCAGTAACGCGATTCTTGAGCACATATCTGAGGCTATGTGAGCGTTTGATCGTCCTCTTTTCCCCTTTGCTGTAGCTTGGTTGGCCTTTCGTGATCGATACAATGCGGCGCAGATGATTTCGCCAATGGTTTCAACAAAACAAAGGAAATAGACAGGGAATTACGAGAAGGGGAACATACCGGAGTGGTTGACCGTCCCAATAAGACATTATAGGAAGGTGGAAACCGGGCAGCTTGAGTGCAAACTTGTTGAAATCCAGATACGGGTTTCCGAAATCAACAAACACGGGTCGGCCAGCCTCGAACTCGAAGCCCTTCCGGTTTCCCTCCACAAGGAAATGCTTCTTGCGCGCCGCAGCGGTATCAGGTATGCCCTTCTCTTTCCGATAAGCCAGACCATCAGCTGCTCCGCCTTCCTCAACGAGAATGCCGATCTTATCATCGAAGTTCTCACCGCCCTTCTTGGGCCCTGCTGGCTCGCCGTTTTTGCTGCCGAGCCATAGCTTATCGATGCTACTCAAAAACTTCCCGAACAACCACGGCTGGTCTGCGTAGACGTCCGCCTCGAGGCCAGGATCAACGGCCCACTTGACAATTTTGAATGCAGATCCAAATGCCGGCGGCAGTCTGTCTCTAATGGGATGGTCGAAATCGTTGCCAAACACCAGATCGTCGCCAGGGATTGATTCGCTGGGAGTGAATGAGAATGAGATCGAGTATTGGTGCTTCGTGTATTCGGGAATGGAAAAGTACGGGCTATGTTCCGGCGAGGAGTGAGGAAGTCCGTGGTAATTCTAAGAAGGAGATGGGTTAGCGGAGGGCTTATGGAAGTTGAGGGAGGCTATAGAGAGGAGAGAATGAGAGGGCGGACCTGGATGCGGATGTTGAGCGCGACATCTGTGTGCTCTGATTTGATCGAGATGGGCTCCGCAGTGTTTACTGTAACGGTCTCGTGCTTGTTGATATCGTAGGAAGTACCCGCCGTGACACGGAGGGTATATTTATTGTGCGCCATGGTATGTATTACCAGCGGTGAAAAGTGTCAAGAACCGTTGCCCTGCCCCGCCTTTTGTATGATGCTCCGATTCCCACGTAGTGCAGATGACGGCAACACAGTGATTGTAGCACTGTGAGTGTCCAATTACTTCGAGTATAAAGCGAAAGACCGAGTTCACAACAGATAATCTTCCGCGGGTTGTTGGGCAATCAGAATTTGTTGAATTTCTCAAGTTCGAGGTCGACTGGAATCGGGACGGAATTTCGTGGGTTCGGTGCCCCACATCGGGAAACGGAAGCGATGACGACGTTGATGTCAATATGGCTGGGTCTAGCCCGCCACCCGAGAATTCCATTTGAGTGGCTGCAGGTTACTCGAGTACTTGATGCAGCTTCAATCGCTCACAAACATCAAATTATAAAATGAAAGACCAAAAAAATAGAAAAGATAAAAATAAAAAACAGACTTTATTCATCTTGGATGAATGGTTCTTTCCGAACCGGGGAGTCGAACCCCGCGCAACCGCGGAATCTTTTCAAGCGAACTCGAATATTGAGAGGCGGATATGTTACCGATACACCAGTTCGGATCCTTTTGATGTCGGGCCGGTAACTTAATTTTATTCTTATATGTGTTACAGTAACATACCCTTGGACGGTGGTGAAAGAGTTTACAAAGTGCAGCCCTGATCCCATGTCTCAAATAGCTCAGCAGGCGAAGGTTTTTGGTCAGAAAATTTTCCGAAAATTTTGGGTATCTATGGTTACAACACAGTCTCTGTCATCGCGCCATATCGGTCATAGGATTCGGGGTAATAAAATCGTCGAGTTTGACTCTCTCGAAGAAACTGATAAGATCCATTCCACCCCAGTACTGGGCGATTCTATCGGAAGAGATCAGGATAAGCTGGCCCTCGACATACCCAGCTGCATTCTGTTAAATACACCTTCATAAACTTACATCAGAGCTGATGGGAGTGTCAAATACTTACCGGTTGTAAAATTAGTATCAGCATAGTGCCCCTTGCTTCTAACAATTCTTGCGCCTTTGAATTGATCCTCCTTGGCAATCCGCACAAAACCCTCGCCCCCAATGTCCTCAGCAATGAAGGTATATTGTCCACGTGGGATATTTGGATCCCCAGTGAGTTTTATTGCCTCCAAACGGCCTCTATAGATCTGTGCATCTTTTTTGCGAGCTATATATTGCTCGTGGCTTTCATTTGATTGTTTGACAATGGTGGATTCATCCAATGGCTCCTCAGCATCTGGCTGATTCAGAAGAATAAATTCACAGCCATGACCAGAGCTAAAACAATAAGCTGGGTGCATAACAAAGAAGATTAAAGCTTACTAATCGCCCACCCAGACCCCTCGGAATGGCCGTGTGTCCGTGGGAGTGTAGAGTGCCGGGTCAAGAGTGGCATATGTACTTCTTTGTAGTGATTCTGCCCGATGACCGAGCACCGTGTGCATTGACTGGCGTATTCTGAAGACATATTCATTTATCTCCTTGCGATTCTGCGGCTTTTGTGCGCCAGCGAGGGTATGGTTGATGGTAGTCACATGGGCATGATAAGCCGAAAACTCATCGCCGATTATAGACCGCTGGTTAGCTGGGATTGTGGGAGGTGGCCACAGAGTTGGAGGAGGTGGCCACACAGACGAACCTGAATAAGCCTCAGCCGGCCGGGCCAGCATGAATTTAGACTCAGCTATTGTGTCTGTGAGGCCGCCTAGAGACATAGGGATTTCCAAGTCGTAGCGATGAGAACTCAGTTCCTTCAGTCTTAACAGTGGTATGTCTGTATGGAGCCTCAATTTGGGTTTAAAGGAAACAATAATAACGCTTGGGTCGTGCTCCCACAGTTCCTCGATTGCCGGAGCTCGCTCTGAAACTAGCCGGTACCCATCGATGGTGCCCAAATACGGATTGTAAAATGTGATCATGACCTGACCAAAGAGATGCTGATCCCCAAACCATATTTTCATCTTTGGGATAAACCAGTGCGGGTCGTGGGCACGATACAAACTTCGGTAGCTTGGACATGGCCAAGGTGATTCCAAAATGCAGCCTGGAACATTCTCTTGAACAAGTGGTTGCCAGAGGTGATCGTTGGTTCCCCGTATATAGAGCTGACGGCACGAATAGACAACTGCATCTAGATCATTTGGAGACAGACACGATAGAATGGAATCTAGAAGCTCGGCCGGTAAATTGAGTAAAGATGAGCCGCTTTGAGATAAAATGCGTCGTTCATCATCGTCGTGATCTATGTGCATTTTAGCAATCAGTCCGTATCTTCTGGCCACAACAAACTTCTATTGATGGCATGCGGATGGCGGAGCAAGTGCTTATCTCCGTTGCCTCGCTTTTCATAAGTTTGTCAAAAGAGTACGCGCGGGGATATTATAAACTCAGTCGCTGCACTTTACCTTTCGGTGTATACGACGCCTTGTCAAAATTGATCTGGATGCTCGGTCGCTGTGGGTAAGCGACTCCGCCCCAGGAACTACCCGTCCCGTCGACATCCATCACGGCTGAATGTAATAACCAGCATTAATGATGCTCAGCATATCCTTGTGGAGATGGTATTGATGAAATTAAACAGTCTCGCTCGTCATTATAAAACAGTGAAGGTGCCCGCCTCGTCGACACCACAGACATGTTCGTTATTACCGAAAACGATTTAGCGGGCCGCCCCATCACCCACCTCGCCTAGCAGGGATAAGTGGTCTGACAGTTTTGTTTAAAATTGTTTAACTGAACTTCATAAAAAAAAGAAATACATATTATTCATCTATGGCACTTATCTCAGTCCATATCCGGGAACTATCTTCTCAACACTAACTCTGCAGAATTATTCGCGCGTCATCGCTTTGGGCGGCACCTTCAACTCGTCCAAAGGCACTTCCTGCATCTCCAAGTCTTCCTCCATGGCATCATGGTCGTACGCTGACTCCCTCCTTGCAACTCTCTTCTCCAATCGAGTCTGCTTTCGTATCTTGTTGAAAAACCAATAGTATAGGCTTAGCAGGAGGATAGTGACGAAAGCAACCGCAACGAAAATGACGCCCACAGCTGCGGGGGGCTGGAGACGTTAGCTGCGAGTCATCCGTGTTGGGTGGATTTACTTACTATTTGAGCTCTTTCCGACATGTTATATTTCTTGCGATATAAATATCGCTTGCGTTGACAGTTGTTCTGAATAGACTATATGGTGGCGAGGTTGACGTTTGTGTATTGAACGTCGCCGAATGGATTTGATGAATGCAGTTACTGTTTTACTGAACAGGGAAAAATATATTCAAATATACAGAGAATTGGATCTAAGTCAGATCTAAGCTCGACGGTGCCTGGAACTATGAGTTAGTTCCATATCACGTAAATGAGGCCATAGTTGGGCCCATTCTCAGTTTACTAGCGCTAGCCCACTACTATCACCACTCCAGAGAATTGGGGCCGCTCTCTGTTGCTTACAAAATCTCGCAATCTGGGGAACTTGAATAGTGATTGTAACGTATTAAATATGTCCAGGTTATTGTTAACTACAGAGAAAAGGGCATTCTCATTGCACCGGATGGGACTCCAGAATCGTTCGTTTAGACCCTTTGAATCTGATGGAAGGCGGAGCTAGAGGCGGTAGTGCGCCTGCTTCTTCGCCATGTCCTGAATAGTCTTTTGAAAACACAGGAGGGTATCCTATCTATTGTACACTGGCAATATCAGACTTTCTCTCTGACGACGCATTTTCACTTGAAGGCCGTGTACAGAGCTCGGAGCATCTGTGTGACAATTTTGAACTTCTTGACGTGGCTGGTGTCAAAGATCCTGTATTGACAGATGGTGATTGGTTCTCCTGTATATGTTACAGCCGATAAATGTATTGACGATGTTGATCAAGGTTTCTTTGGCGACGTGGTCTGTAGTTTGGAAGTAAGAGTAGAGTACAATGTGGTTGGAAAGTATAATGCACGCAGTCGGAATACTCCCAGCTATTGTTATCCAAAGTTTGAGCGAGTAAGGCGAGTATGGGAATATTTGAAGGCATGCATTGAGTACTATGATTTGCTCGAGCACATACGATGGCTATTGTATATCAAATGAAATAAAATAGGACGGGTCTTCTTTCCTGCCTGAGTGGCGGCTTTTAGCGACGCCGCATCATCGAAGTAATCTGTCGACGATAGAAATCCAACGAGTTGCGTGCTCTTATATATTTCAGGCTGAAATCGGACGAGCCACACAGCAGCCAGTCCAGAGGAAACCTCGGGGGAGTCTCCCGTGACCAGCATCTTTTTGTGGGAACCACTAAGCATCCTCAATATCCCAACATGCCCAGGAAAGCCTCACCCTGGCATGTGCACGTCTGCAGAGTTACACACGCGAGTGAAAATGCACAGCATCGGCCAACCAGCACTGTGTTGGTTACATCGCCAGACGCAAGGGTACGGTATATAATTCGTACACCACACCGCGACGCTATCCCCAATACCTCAGAAACCAAGAGCTCCGACTGAGACCTGCGACAAGCTGCCATGAACGCAACCTCGGGGATTGAAGCCGGCCAACAAGCTGAAAACCAGTCGGGGATAAACACGCATTGCGCGGAGTGTGTGAAGCTGGCCGAGAAGCTCGAGAAATGCAAAGGTAGCGCCGAAACTAAGGCGAACGGGGAAGCTTCTGATAAATCGCCGAAGCTCCGGAAGGAAGAATGCAAGCACCTGCGGATGAGAATCAGAAAGAGCGGTTGATAGTGTGCTTTATGGGGGCAGATATATTTTATTTACTCGATGCAAAGGCTTGGTTGAAAGATGCGAAGCATATCGATGGGGAAACAATGGTGGTTGTGATCTGCCATTATGGAATCACCTTGGGAGGACTCAACGGCGGCATATTTCCTTACGACCTTCGCTGATAGCACAGGTAGCTACAGGACGATGAAGGCCAAAAGTTTGATAATGGATGCTGTTATGGCACTGGTATCAACAATGGGCGACATTGTTGTGGTGTTTATGACACACCAGGCATCTGGCGCCACAAGCGCCATAGCTCTTACCAGTAACTCAACGACGACTGGGAGGCATTTTGGAAGCCCTTGGAGACTATCAAAACCAGTAATCTCTATTGACCAGGTTAACAATGGAAGGATGTGGATAATATGGTGGCTGGCGAAATATCGTGATTGATATCGGGCTTTACGTTTGGCTCTTAAATAAGCCAACTTCGTGGCATCCAAAGAATATGAAACATATCGTCCCAGCTCTTCAAGATAATGGTAGTATTAAAATTGGGAGTCTCCAGAGACCCTTCGATGAACCTGTCTTTGTTGCAAATAACCAACATAACCACCTCAACGCCAGAATTTCAACAAACTGATAACACCGCATAACACTATCACCATCCACCTCATCATCCAGAATTTCAGCAAACTGATAACATCTCAAAACGCCATCACACATCCACCTCATTGTCCTCCTCCAAGAATTACAATCTACAAGATGTGCTTCTCACAACAAACATACCACCAGCCATGCAATCACAGGTACAATGAGCCAGTTGAACACTGTCAACCCATGAGAGAGAGGTTTAAAATAACCGGCCATATCTTTGGATTCCGTTGTCCAAACCATAACACTGTGATCCTGGAGACCGTGGACCTTTGCAACATCTGTACCGAGAAATTGAAGATTACAGCAAAAGAGGCGCTTGTCGCATTCAGAGAAATGAAAATCGCCGAGGGGGATCCGACTGGGGGCAAGATGGCGGAAAGGAACGAAAGAAAGAAGAAGAGGAAGGAGAAGGAGACCGAGTCACTCAAACGTGCTGGATACCTTGCTATTCCTGCGTGGGACACCAAGAGGGTAAGTACAGTCAACCCCGTGGAGATAGTAGCTTCGCAAGTTATAAACTATGAAAGGTAGCTGACTCTTGCAGAGCCGTTCCAAGAATCGTCAAAGATCTCGCTCGGTGGGTCCAGATGATAAAAGCAGCAGCCCAAAGTCCAGCAGGAGGAAGCATCGCAGTAAATCTCTTTCTGCTCTTGATCTCGGTAGTAAGGTTGAGGAGCTTCCGGCAGATATATTGGCGCCAACGCAAGGAAACAGTGATTGGGCTTCGAGTCTTGTACTGCCAAGTCACATGTTATACGGTTCAGATGCATGTGCGACAGAGGATATGCCCATTGGCGGATACGAAGAGGAAATGGAGTCTCTCTTTGCAGACGCGCTGCGAGAACTTGGTTTGGATCCGTTTTAGGTAATGTAGGTTGACAACACCGTCGGCTCAGAATCCTGGACGTGGCTGTCTATTTGACCATTCTAACTTCTGAGCTTTCAACAGGTTTCCTTTTGGGTTACTCAAGCGTTGAGTTGGGTGTTCTCGGCCGTCTAATTATCCGATGGGGATACACAGGATGCCATCTCGGCATGATACATCTGTCAGGTGCCACAGCGACTGGAGGATTATATCCATAGATGAGATCAGTTTTCCACAAAAGAATGCAAATAGCCGCAGCCTCCCCTTTTTAGAGGAAAGAGCATTTAAAGCTCTTTGTGTCAGAGTGTTTCACAACAGCCAGAGGTTTCAGACAATATAACATGACCTGTCGCTTTGAGATGGCAGTCTTTGTTAGCCGAGCACGAGCATGGCCGGACGAGAAGCGAAATACTCCTCATATAGTTCTCGATCTCAAACGTTAATCCCCTTCAAACCCACTCCATGATCTTGAACCTTATAAATGAATTCAGCCTCGAATCCGGCGGTCGTGAGTGAATCCTGTTGCGCTGTTCTAGAATCTTTACCAATCAAGTTAGCCCTTTCCACGTCAAGTCGATAGCGCAACGCACTACAATCCCCGGCCCGTCCCCGATCCCGATCCCGATCTCGATATGTGTCTCAAGACTGAAGCTTATTACACGGCATGCAACCACCGCTTCCCGCAGTCCTTCAGTCACTGCACCAAGATAATTGAGGAGCGCACGACGAAGGGCTGGTGGCCGTTCTCGTTGATGAACGCGGACCCGTACAAGGAGTGCGGGGACCATCGTTTGGAGAAGAGAAACAGCGAGGGGTTGTGTCCGACTTGCGACTGGGGTCTGAAGGAGAAGCTAAAGCAGGTCGAGGAAGGAAGGGGTAATTGAGTTGTGAGCACTGGTCAGTCACGATTCAGGCTGGGATAACTTGTCGATGACGCAGAGTCTCTTCTACGAGGGAGTTTAGATGGTTGAAACATTTGCATGGGATTTGTATTCTCTCACCGGAAGGAATAACATAGACTACAATTGAATTGCTGAAAAGACGAATGCTACTCGAAACCAAAGTATCCGCCACAGGTGCTCAACTATATTCAAGTTGGAAAATACCATTATAATCCAACGTAACGCCCTCTTAGGTCCAAACTCATATTTGCCTTCAATACCCCACAGTCCCCTACTTCTGCCTTTATATCTCATGAATCGCCGGTTCGTATCTCCATCCATCAGATCGCACTTCGTAACCGCCAGTCACACCAATCTTTACCGATAGTTTCTTGAAGCCTATAAAAGGTCGCTTCACCGGAACCACACTCCCATCATCCAGCGTAGTCTGTGTCACCTCAAACGCTAGATCTGGATGGAAAAGATAAGCTAGTACGCCCAGGACAACAATGAGTACCAGAACTGATATGGTTGCGGGATGCCAGCGCCTCAATTTGATGATTAATACAACATATGTTACCCACAGAGGGATCCATATTGCTAAAAAGAGACGGACGGAATATGGCGATTTGTAGCGTGTCTGCACCATTTCGCCAGACTGGCCTCCCAGTTAGCTATCTCATCATCTGGAGAACGTGCTGCGGACTTGTACAAACGGTATGCAAGGTATATATATAGAGTTGTGGGGGTAGTCCGACAAGGAACGGCACGGAGGCAGTTCAAGCTTGGCGGGGCAGCACTTGGCAGTTAACTGCGGGGCAGGGGGCCGATCGTGATTGATTATCCGTTTGTATCCTTCTCTGGGCGTCAAAAGATATTCCGACTTCCCGTGAGTTGATAGATTAGAGTCTTTGGATAGTATTTAAATGGAAAATTAGGCATTCATGTGGATATCGTCACGCATTTCTGCGTAGGATTCTTCATGCCATGAAGGGCAATGAGCGGCGAAGTAAGGGTGCTATTTTAAGAACAGCGCCGAAATTTAGCGAATAAACATCAGACAGGCAACTTCAAATATATTGATCAATGCCTCCCTATATAATGCTATTTCCTCAATCAAGGTCTTCTTATTCTTGTTGCGTTACGTCAAGCACTTGTGGCAAGCTGTATTTCTCTTCACCCGAGCCACGTTGTACTTGCGACAGCTCTCCTTGGGCTCATGGAGACGACTCCTGGTAGGCATTATCATACAGCAATTTCTCGTTTTCTTTTTGATGTGTCCACAACTCCACGCTATCTCGGTGGTGCGACACATTCTGAAGCTTACCTTGGGTTGGATTGAAGATTGGTGAAGGTTGGGGCTGGTTGGAGTGGATAGACTGTAGATTTCTAGAGTGTTTGGTTGTCAGATTATGAGATGGAATCCCCCACCTTATATACTGCAATCTAGAACTCCTTCGGTACCATCTGGTCGCAATATTAATGAATAATACTCGTTATTTATTCCTTGTTGTCCTCAAAGATCAAAAAGACAATCACACTCTGCTCCCAAACAACCAACATCTTCATACTCAATTGCTATTCCGTCCAGCGATAAAGGCTTTGTGGACCTGGACCCACCACAAGTCCCGTGGCCATCCGTTACCATCCTCAAACCCATTGTCACACCTCGTTCTTTCTCTATTTGGGTTCACTTCCCTTAGTCCACCACGTGATAACCTCATCTGTCCTCGAGTCCAGTGAGCCTCCGTCCCACAAAGAACCAACCAGGCAGCCAGCCGTACCTCAAAGCCACAACAGTTTACCTGCACTACCTACAATATAACAATACCCCCGCCCTGTTTAAGATGTGCACAAAGGTCAAATACCACTTCTGGAAGTGCGGGCACCGAATCCAAATTGGCATCGCAGCATGCAGCCCCTGGGCCGAGCGCTCGCAGATCCTTGACAGCAACGGCAAATGTCCCAATGACGGCGTCTCGGTTGAAAGGTGCAATGCAAAGTGTTGGGATTGCTCAGTTGGCGGGGTTGAAGAGCCGACATTTGCGGAGCTCCTTGCAAAGCTGCACAAAGGCGGGGCTGCAGGCCTGAAGAGGCACGGAGGTTGAAAGGGTAGGATCTGAAGATTCAAGTCTGAGGGTAGGTGCTAATTATCATTATGACATAACCGAAGTGCTGTTGCTGACGGTGTGGTTGAATGTAGATCTGCATTCGGTATTGAAGTCAAAGAGACTGCTGCTTGCTCCATAGCCGAGGGCTTGATCTGAGAGGGAGACAACGAGGACAAAGGCTACAACAAGGTTATCATTGCTACTGGGGGGAACTTGCTCAGTTTTTACGTGGCACAGATGAGAATCACCAATGATGTATGTTGTTCTTCCTCGAGTGTCTCAAACCTTGAACAATGACCTTAGGGTCTAAATGAAAGCTCCATATATTCGTATGCGAAACGTTCTTCTCCAACCATGAAAGGAGAGAATTGTATAAATATCCCCAGTATTCCCATCAATCTTCCAAAATCGAACTCAACACTTCATCATCCAATTCCCATCCCATCAGGGTCACCAGAAACATCAAGTCTAACAATACCTAGCCAAACAACCACAACCACAACCACAACCAACAGCCTCAACTATGTGCTGGCTGCTAATCATATACTATTCCTGTGGCCACACTGGCTACGAGGAGAGACCTTGCAGCGAAGTCCAACGTGGCTACCGATGCAGCGGAAAAAATGAAGACACTGAGGAGGTTTATGAGTACTGCTACAGATGCATCCGCCGCGGCCACCGGACCTGAAGAGACGGAATAGAGAGGTAAGTCCTTTGTTTCAGTATTTGTTATTGATGGTAGACTAGGTATACAGTGAACGTTTTGCCGCACACATGTTCCTATATTGTTTACACTGTGATGTGGTTTACCTGCCGACACAAAGAACTAAGCCAACAGATCCATATTGTAGTGTCGAAAAATGTAGAGTAGCTTTAGTGCCAGACTCTAGAGATTTTGACTGAAAGTGCACAATGATATTGGAGTTAATTACTGCTTATATGGCGAAAAATCATTAATAACAAGTAGATTGGGTTCGTGATTAAGGGGTAATTGTAAGCCCTCGAGACGTATTCATCACTCATATAACTAACACTGAACCTGGAGACATAGACCACATGAAATTATGTATACCGCCCTGATACATTCGCGCAAAGACGCACAAGATATTCGGAAACTTCTCATTGGTGTCGTTATACGAGCAGTGGCGGTGTGAATGGATGGGACAGCAACGTAGCAGCTCTTTGGTCGACTGAAGCGAGTAGTAACACCAACGAAGGCAATTATATATGACTAAGACGGTAATTGCATACGAGCGTGGAGGCAACCGGCATCCAATTGAGAAGACAAAGTTATACGAGCGCTTGGCTCCTTTCGGTGTTTTGGGATTCAATGCCATGAAAGTTTTAGCGCTGACTTGCCAAGAATAGTAGAATGAAAATCTTAACGCAGTCTGGCTTCGAAAATCTCGTATGTTTCCCATGTAAGACATAGCTGAGTTTGAAAGAATGGTATATTTAGTTATTTTGACGTCGTGAGTTGATGGAAATGCGTATATAATCTAGCCAGCATCTCCGTTGAAATCTCTCTCTCTCTCTCTCTCTTCATCTTCAACCCCATCACTTATTTTACAACACCTCTCAATTTTTACAACGCCCGGCAGAAAGTTCTCAGACCATGCAATTCTTCAAGATTTTGGCATTTGTGGCCCTCTCCATTGGAGTTGTCTCAGCCCAGGAACAATTAGTGAGTTTTCTCTTCAACTTTCTACATCCTTTTTGGGCAACAATGGCTAATCAAACTACGACTAGGCGACTCTGTTTACAGACCCATATTGCACGGACCTAGGACTTTACATCAAGTCTAACGATTGTGTTGCGCTTTTCGGATTGGGGTATAACTTCCCCTCCCAAAACACTCTAGCACCATCTTCTACTGACACATCCAATTATAGATCTGTCAGCGTCAGCAACACCCAGTTCACATGCGTGCCATTCTCGTATGTGCCCCCTCCCGCTCCATATCGTGCCTGGA
>JPJU01002670.1:0-11557 GCA_000750735.1 Pseudogymnoascus sp. VKM F-4246
GGAGGTGAAGGAGCAGAGAGATGACACTACACACCTCGCAGGGCGAGAATACTTTATACCACAGCCAAGCTGTCGATCTGCAGAGCATTGGCATGGGAATAATGGCGGAGGCTCTCAAGAACTTTAATTTTAGAGGCTTGCAATGACAATAGGCGATGATGGCCGCTAGATCTTTAATAAAGTCCCAAATTACTCACTGTTGAAGCTGCTCCTAAAAAGTCCTCGAAGTCAAAATAGTCTTTTCTTTCTAAAAAGCTCGGCGCTGAATGACAGAGGTAGTCAGTTGTAGTGCTGCAAGGGCAATGCTGCAGTGGCCTGTGTTTGGCATATCCTGCGAAGATGAATGATCGATCGATGTTTCTATGTCACATCTTCGGACCCATAATGTCGACTATAGGCCCATAGGCCTAGTATCAGGCCCGTTTCCGTGGATTGGCGGCTCTAGCTGAGGGGTTTCTCGACGATGCACAAGGAATATATGTCCCGTCAAATATTTAGTTTGTTAATTAGCTCCATATTTTGTTCCTGTGATTCCCATTCTGGCCAAGTTGGTATTCCACGTGTGACAAGGAACGGTAGTTCGAATCGCCAGGGATCCGCGCCCCACCCAACTGTCTAACATGGACGGGTAGGTAGGGCCCAGGCGCGCCGGCATATGCTGATATGGTACGATCACTTATTGACGTACCTTTTAATTACGTCGTTGTATTTCCGCTAGATTTCGCATCATACCCCGCCTTGTCCATACTCACGCCATGGCGCATCTAGATCTGGTACTGAAGAGGAATGAGACTTAATTACTATAACTTTAGAGAATCGCCGCTACACACGACGATTCGTTATCTTCCACAACTAAATCCTAAATCCACTGTGACGAATAAGGGTATTTTCCTCCACAACTTACGTTACGATACCGTTATGAGCCAAGATAAAAAGTCGGTTTCATCCCAGAAAGGTCGCGTATCTGATATGCCGGAACGTACATCGAGAGTCGTCGACCCGTTGAAGGTTATCATTATCGGCGCTGGTATCGGTGGTCTCGCCCTCACACAAATGCTCCTGTCAGCGCCAAAAATCCAGGTTACATGCTACGAGCGCAATTCGGGCTTCGACAATGGCGTCAGTGGGTTCCGTGTAATGCTGTCGGGTTCAACTCTGTCAACGCTAAAACGCAAGCTTATCTCTGAAGTTTGGGCAAGTCTTGCCCTCGGTATTGGGGAACAACCGGAGGGAGGCGAGAAGATTGAATTTTTAAAGGGGAATGGCGACAAGTTATTCACCTGGGACTCAGATCCGACGAAGGATCAATTTTCCGTGTCACGGTTTCAATTGAGAGAAGCTCTGTTGCGCCAAACCAAGCCATTCCTTAAACTAGGCATTGCCTTTGAGAACTATGAGCTGCTGCCCAATGGACAAGCAAGAGTACATTTTAGTGACGGAACTACAAATGAGTGTGATCTCTTGGTAGGAGCTGACGGTGTACACTCGATGGTTAAGAACCAATTAATCCCTTACGCTACTATTAAGGACTTAGGCATGGTATGCATCTATTTCAAAGTTCCCCTAACAGAAAAATCAAGGAGGTTAATAGAGTTTGCGGGCAGGTCAATGGTGATATATCCTATACCCCCAATTTACATAACCACAAAGCTAACCTTAACTATACCCTATGCCCACACAATCAATACATCATGCTCGCCACCTGGCAGAACCCTCTTTCCCCCTTTGCAACACGGTACACAAATCTTACCATTGAGCCTGAAGAGTCATACATTATGCTCGGCGCTGGCTTCCCAGCCTCAGATTTTCATAACCGCCGCTGCCCCCCCGCCGACCTTACCCCTGCCGAGCTCAAGGCCGAACTCATCGAACGCACCTCCAAGCCCGGTATCCACTCGAATTTTGCTGAACTCGCCCAGGCAGCATGCACAAATACGGCATACGTCCACACAGTTTGTAAAAGTGACGCCATTCACTCGTGGAACTCGCAGGCAGTCACGCTCCTTGGCGATGCCGTCTTCAACATGAGCAACACGCTAAGTAGGGGTGCGAATTGCGCGCTCCTTGATGCCATCTCTCTCGCTGAGTGCCTCACCTCGCCCACGTACGATCGACACTCACCAACCAGCATCAGTGCCTATGTGAACGAAAACATTGAGCGCCGCTCAAACGAGCGTCTTCGCTCGTTTTTAATGCAGAAGGTTGTGTTCCCTGGCCAGAACAACCTTAAGGGATTTGTTCGTAACCTGACGCTGCCCCACGCACTTCGCCAGATCGACGACCTGGACCGTGAGAAGCATGGGCCTAGCGAGCACTGGGCTGGCCACGATGGCTCGCAGGAGGAGGAGCATGCTTCCCCGAAATGGGTGGAAGAACTGCAGTGGGAGGAGCTCTTTGCTAAAAAGCAAGCTGAGGGAGCGGAAGAATCTATACTGCAGAGATAGTAGGACTAATTTGTTTGAAGACGCATTTTAGTTACAATTAAGCAGTTGAAGCCCCATGGTCATTATATATCATCGATATTACTTCTCAAACTTCTATCTCATGTCAATTATAAGATCTCCAGAAGTACAAAGTCTTCATTATCTAAAACCTAAGCCTCTATCACCCCACTCGCTCTCTGCCACCACGGGCTTTGATTCAGTAGTTCTCCTTCCTCTCCGCCAGCTAGCATAAACCGCAAAAGCAAATTGAAATTTAAAATATATTAAAAAAATTACAAAAAACATACAACAGTGGGTATTCGCTGGTGGTCACCCACCCAACTACTAATCCACCGATCTCAAGCTTGTGTATGGCAGAGCGGACGGGATGCCCAATTCTCTTGAGTCTATGGTCGTATGTAGTTGTAAATTGTCTAGTCTAATTTAAGTTCGGGCGACGGACAGCAATTAAAAAGTGGTAGGTGTCTAGCAGCGGCATGATTGTAGCCGGATATGAGTTAGCGGTTGGAGTATCATCATCCTCGCCGTTGTAGAATCGATCTTTCCCGGGTCCCTAGTGGCTGGCGAAGAGATGGGTTGGAAAGGGGACCCCGAGGAGGGAAAGCAGGAGATAGGAGTTGCTGTAGTGTAGGTCGCTGTCGGCTTTAAGCTGGGTCAGGTGGTCGAGAATGTGCTACCTGCGGCTAGCGAGGTGAGTTAGGAGGTAGGAGACGAATACCGCGGAGCTAGAGAGGTGGGTCTCGAGGCGCGTGAGGGAGGTGAGGACGGTGACGAGGGCGTCTAGGTTGGGTGTTTATAAGGCGTCTAGCCAGGCAAGCTGGTGCGCCGCGTCTGCGATTATGAGACCCTAGACAACGGCATGGAGAAGTCGAGGTCAGCGGTGTAATCTAGTGTGGTGGTGGTTAGGTCAATTTCGGTGCCGTTCTGGGTGCTGTGCCAGTCGAGGCTGCTGAGTGAGGGTTATCAGTAACCAACGAGGCTATGTTTTCCCAAAAAGCACGGAGAAAGAAGCGCCAACGTCATTCTTGTAGTCAATTGTTCAAAAAAGAAGTTTTATCAACTAAATGCCAATCCACATTCCAGGTCAACAAAGTAATCAGAATATGATGGCTCTCAATCCTATCGGGGGGATAATCCATCTTCCACATATACGGCGCCAATTTGGTAGAATGCTAGGTTCTAGCAAAGCAAGCCAGCGCTATAGAAGAACGACAACAGGGTAGAGGGGGTTCTTATGCGTCTTAAATGCGCGCTTTTGAATTGTATTTCTCATCAACTATATACCAATCCGCATAATGAACTGTAAAGAACATATATACATGAATTTATTGTTTCAATCTATTCTACCATCGCCAGTTCCTCCCCATAATTCCAAGGGGCCCCTTAGTTTATCTAGCGAAGCACTTCATGAGCGGCTTGTCGGTCCAGGAACCACCGTTCTGGGTTGGAGTTAGAGTGAGCTCGTAGTCGTCCCCAAACGCGCCAGCAGCCCACCCGACGTATCCCAAGTATACGTCGGAGTTCTGGTTGAGGTAGTCGTTTTGCTCACACACGTCTTGGAGGCAGCTGTCGGTGTTTCCGCCGCCAGTCTCAGACAGGATGGCCTGGCGGGAGACGCCGCGCAGGGCCTCAGCAAGGGGTGCGAAGGCATTGTCAATGGAGTTGGACACACAGTCGGTGTGCGTTCCGGAGTTGTCCGAGTCGAGGTACTTGTGGACATCAAAGATGAGGCCGGTGACCGTACCGTCTGGGTTCGTGACGCCCACGAGGGCGTCGAGCGAGCCGTTGTTAACAAATTCCGCGGCAGAGGTGAAGTCGTTACCAGGGAGTAGGATCATCTGGCTCGTAGCGCCAGCGTTACGGATGGCAGTCACGACGGCCTGGACGGTTGCGGCCCACGTGGTGATGCTAGGCACTGGTGAGATTAGCAAAGCGGAATTGATCAGGTCGCCCAGTTACTAGTTATTGGTAGACGAGGCACTGGGTGAAATGGTAGAAAAAAAGCTTACTGTCGTGAGGCTCGTTCATGACGCCAAATATAATCTTCTCTTCGTTCGCATACTTGGTTGCAAGTGCAGTCCAGAAACTAACAAGCTCATCGTCGGCTGGCCCGCCCTGGCCGACGATTTGTCCATTCCAGCGGGCGTCTTTGGGAGGGTTAGTATCTGGCACGGATAGAAGGCTCAGAGCCTTCAGTAGGGAAACATACAGTTGTGGAGCTTCGTTAGGTTAGCATGTGCGAAGTATCCAAGGTTTGACATAACTTACATCGAGAATGCAGTGGGCTCCTGTTGCCAGACAAGCCTGGACCAGGGCATCATACTTGCCAAAGTTAGTATCATCGAGGTTACCACCCCCGTTGTTGTTGGTCAGAAACTGCCATCCTGCAGGGAGACGGAAGATGTTCGAGTTGTCATCCGCCACGAAATGTGCCATTTGGTCACTGTAGGTCGTTAGAAGAGACAAGCAATGATAAGATATCTTCAGGACTCACGCGTTAGGGGCTTGAGCATTGGAAATGTCCTGGGTCCCGTCAATTAACACGCCGAAGTCAAATCCGGCAATGTTCACGCCCGCTAGTTAGAAGTATCAGCATCAGGGTTTGGAGAGGGAGGGAGGCTCGTTATGGCGCACCGAACTGGGTCCCCGCGGCTCTGGTAGCGGGTATGGCTACCGCCTTCCCAACGATAGCGGCGGCGAGGAGAGAAGAGACCCTCATGATGTCAAATGTGAATGAATGTCAAGATGCAACGGTAATATTTGGGAGGTGCGGATGCTAAAGGAAGCATGGAGAGCAGAAGAGCAGTGCTTTATATATGAAATTCGCTCAGAAATGCATCCTAACAAGAGTTAGTCTACTTACTCACCACACTTTAGAAAAACATCCAGGTTTAAGAACCGGGCTCAATAAATTCTTCGGTTGCCCCGCTAATGCCATTGTAGTGGCCATAGCATAAATGAAAGAGACCGATGATGATGACGATAATAACAACGAAGCTGTTTCGTTTATGAAGTGCTGCCGATCGCCAAGACGCGGGAATCAATTTCGAAGCCTTCTAAACCTTCTAACCCACTCGACCCCGCATTCCTTCCAATCAACCCTCGGTTCTAGCGCCCGCCTACAAATATATACCGGGGATACTAATAGTGCCGGTTGTATGGTAGAGTGGCTACCCATTTAGTTACCATCCTATGACTGCCCTAGGACACCCATTTTGTTGAATGTGCCGACGGCACAATGCCGTAAGGATTTAGCGCGCGATAATCTTCACCCCTATAGTTGATAAATAATAGATTAATACGTGATTCGGGCTTTGTCATTAATCTAATGTGGGGTGGGTGTATTAAGTTATCGTATATTACTGAATCTGAAACGGCCACGGAAGGCCGGTTTGTTGTCGGCGAGCTCTTACTTGGTAGCGCCCAGGAAAGCTTGAATTTAGATATGTAGGTTCAGAATCTAAGAATTTAGCATAATAAGTATAGGGAAAAGTCATAGGAACGGCTGATGTTGATCCAACGAAGTCGGCCCGGCTACGATCTAACCGTCGAACTGGGGTCGGATCAGGCTCCCTTTAGCCGTCAGCTGATCGACAATCCACCCTCCAGTCGCGAATTTATAGAGCGTGAGGAGGTAGATGCCCTTGCGCTACTACCAACGAGGTTTGCCTCACGGCGGTGCTAGGCTTCAGTCGGGCTAGATGTGTTAAGGGCTAGGACAGGCTGCAGCTGTAGAGCTGATCTACGTAATGGTACAGCAGGAATAGCATTAACGGTATGCTCAGATACGCGAAGTAGGTGGATAGATGGTTGACAATATGCATTTGCTCGAATTAACCCCCCCTTCTCGAATCTCAGATCCAAAAAAGAAAAACAAAACAAAAGCACGCGCGTGTGTCCACACAACAGAGAGAGAGAGATGAGAAAGAAAGTTCTAAAGGAAAGGGGAAAGAAAACAGGCGAAGTAAAGACGACAATGTCAACAATTCTGCACTCTCCTGTCCCCTTCACTCGCCTCCCCACCCAATCCACTATATCAACCACCTTCCAGCCTCCACTACCTCTCTCATGCATCTCATGTCCTCATCTATCTATTTCGCGGCAGCCAGGCCGACAGCTCCCTTCTCGAGATCATACACGCTGTACCACCTCCTGAGGAAGGCATCACCGAGGATGGCCAATGGGCCGACGGGCTCGGGCATATCCATTCCCATAAAGGTGGACACGCAGCTTCCGCCCATCTCGAGGATGTAGTCGTAGGCGCTGAGGGCGAAGTCGTGGCCAGCGAGGGTGAAGGTGATGTCTGGGAGATCATCGCGCTTCTTGCAGTCGATGCTGTACTGGCCGTTATAGCCCTTCTCGGCACCGATCTCCTTGTTGAGGAGCTCAGCGAGGGAGGAGGGGAGGGTGTTGAGGGAGGTTCCGGTGTCCAAAATTACACCAGTGTTGTCGAGATCAGCCTTGACGTCGCCGAAGGAGATGGCGTCGAAGTCGACCTCCCAGTAGGCCTTGCGGCGGAGGGGGATGTAGGTCAAGTCACCGGTGTAGTGGGACTTGTCGATACCGCCGAAAACGGCCTCGGACTGGGACTTGTCGTCGGCGAGGTAGAAGGAGAAGACCTTCTCGTCGAGGAGGCCCTGCTCGATCATGCTGTAGAAGGGTGGGACGACCTTGTTGACGGAGATGGTATCAAAGCCGAGGCCCAGAATACCGTCGAAGCGGCCAAAGGCGAAAGCAAGTCCGGGCTCCTCAACGGCCTCGCCGAAAAGCTGGTCCTTGATGACCAAGTCGCCAATGGTGACCTGGTCCTGGGAGATGAAGCCACTGACGCTGCCAGAGCCGTACTGGATGGCGAACTCGGTGCCGTTCTTCTTGAAGCTGGAGGACTCGCTCGAGTCGTACTTGCTGTGGAGGTAGCAGGCGATGGAGCCGCACGACTGGGATGGAATCCAGAGGTTGGAGCTTCCGGTGTCAAGGACGACCTTGAAGTTCTGTGGTGGGTTGCCGATGGTGATCTCGGAGAAGTCTGGTCGGATTAGCTATCGGCCGGTACGTCATGGATTGGAGTATGGCTTACACTGCGCGTTCAAGAAGTTGCTGACGGGAACCAGGTGGCCGCCCTCCTTAACTGACGATGACTCTTGGAAGACGGCATCGACGTGGGTTTGCGGGCGGATGCCCATGTACTTCTGGCCGAGATTCCTGACGTGAGTCTCGACATTGGCGAACTCCTACAGCGCAATAAGTCAGCGACCATCATCGAACAGCGCCTGCTCCAACCCGGACGAGGGAAAACTCACCAGCTGCTCAGCAAGAGGGATCTTCTGGAGCTTCATCTTGTGGACGCCGGCCGACGCCGAGCCCAGCAGCATAGCCGCCGTGAAGAGAGCGCTCTTCATGATTGCGACCACGAGCTGTATCGACGGGTTTGGTGGAGGTGGTTATTCGCAGTTATATCTGTGTAAAGGCGCACAGGTTCGTTGTAGTGATTGTTTTGTTGTGATGATGTATTGAAAGAAGGACGATTGAGGTGGGTTGTTATGAGAGGATGGGAAGGATGGGAGGCGTCGATGCTTGCGAGGCAACGAACCAAGCCGGGTGTTAGAGCTGGTTAGTGAGGGCGAATCAAGGCGGGCGATACGACTGGTTGGCTGGACTGCTTGGCTACTTGGGCTTACCAGCGATGACGCGGAGTACATTAGTCACTGCGAAGTACTGACAGGTTTGTGTGGCGCTAGGCTGTTTCTGGGCTAGTGTGCGCTGGTTCCTGAGGGGAAAGTGGTCACGTGTGTATGCATGGAGTATAGTATGGTCACGTGCATGCGTGGAGAATGGTGAGAATTGTTAGTATGAGGTGAGGTGAGTATAGCGCAGGACTGGACTTATACACTACTGTAGGCCCTTATTATCTTGGCTGAGATCTTCATGACTCGTACGGGATAGGTATATATATATATATGTGGTGAAATATTTTGTACCATGTTATATGGCAGTCTTGGCACTACAGGTGCTTAGCAGTTCAACCACCATCACCACTCCGCCCCAGATCCCTCCGCACCTTCCATACTCTCTCCCCGACACCCCTCCCCCGATGTCCCTCCAGCCTCTCAACCCAAGGCGCATGCTCAAACTCATCCGTATAGTCCTCATCCACCTCCATCTCCTTCTCATCCGACTCCTCATCATCTACCTGCCCACCGAGCTCCTTCTTCCGTCGATTCAGCGCCACCACGGCCTTCTGATGCAGCTCTTCCGTATACGCCCATCCCGGCGTCTCGAGCTTGCCACTCACAAGCACAAGCGATTTCTCCGAGATGGCGTGTTCCCTGATGGTCCGGTGGGGTATCGCTGTGAGGAGCTGGAGACACTTGGATTTAGTGTCGACGCCGCGCACTAATGCGAAGCCGATTGAATGGCAGTGCTTGGGATCGGGGTATCCATTAGGTCCGGGCTCAAGATATGGTAGGTGCTCGTTGGTCGTGTTGGTCTCCGATGGAGGGGCATCTCCGGTATCTCCCCCCTCTTCCTGAGGGCCACGCAAGGCAAACTCGTCGTCCACCACCACTACAGCCACCACACTCCCGTTGATGGCATCGTGAAGGTACTGCGGCGCCGGCTGCTCCCCTATACACATAACCCCCAGTATTCCCGAACCCGGCCCCGAGTATTTAACCATCCAAGGCCGCATCGATGTCAACGGACTCCCATTCCACGGCGCAGTAGTATCATGCCTATTTAGATGAAAGTAAGACATCGTCTGCATGATCCTCAGCTGCGCCGCCGTCCTAGTCGTATACTCGCTGATCTGTGATGGCAACTCAATAACTGGAGTTTTCTTTGCCTCGTCTCTTAGGCTCTTGACAACATCTATAGGCCCTTCAGTGGACATGTATATGACAACCGTGGGCTTCGCCTTTTTAATGAGCTCGATGAGTAGTTCCAAGCCTGTTCCGAGAATCCATCCTGGGGTGTTGATTATCAGGGGGCACTCTGCGTTTGAAGATATGTAGTGCCGGTAATGATTGAGAAGATCGGAAACGCATGCCATATAGTGGTCCGAGTCTGCTGATGGCGATATGGCGCAGACTGAATGGGCTCGAATAACTGTGCAGCCGCCACTGTCCGCGTCGGGATGTGTATATGGTGGCCCAAAGTTCGGTTTCAGAAGATGAACCAGAGATAGCTGCCCTGGAGGCGAGTACTCAGGCTGGCCTGGGTCGAGGTCAAGGACCAGCACACCAGTTGGCCTTTTCGACCGAGACTTAGGTGGTATAGATAAGGTCAAGAGGCGGTTGACAAGAAGTTTGGCAAATGTAGATTTCCCAGATGATTTTGGACCGCATATCATCGTGCTTGATATGCTCTCTCGGTTCCATTTACCAGAAGACACTGCTGCAAAAGTCTCGTTCCATTCTGGCGGGGAGTAGACTTTGTGAAGGGGTATCTTCCGCGGACCACCAGCAGTAGAGAATAGCTGCAGGAGTTAGCGTTTATTTCTCGTAGCAGGACAGATAACGTACGATCTGAAAAGATCTCCTTTCATCTGAACCTTCTTCACCATCCAACAGTGTCGCACTTTCATTCCACAGCCTAGAAAACAGCGGCGACAGTTTCTTCAGGGGTCTCAACCCAGACTTATGCTGAGACAGGCTGATGATAACCTCGTTGTCCTCGGATTCCAAATACCTTATAACAGGCAATGAGTGAGAAGAAGGAGCATACACTTCAACATATGGCCGTGTGCTTTCAGGCGACAATGTAGCCCCCAGAACCGTAGCCCGTCCTTTACGAACCGCAAGACGATACTCTCCCAAAACCACCACCCGCTGTTAAAAAGTCAGCCTCTTGAGCTCCACCAAAACAACACCAAAACATACCTCTCCAGGAGCAATTTTAACCTTCATCTCACCATCTTTGCCGCGGAATATCCGATCACTCTTAGCCTTCACAGTCGTAAACTCCACCACCGGCTGCTCAGACGGCGTATTCGTCCCACGTGACTTCTTCCTACACATCAATCAGTACAATACACTCACGCACACCTCCCTCGCAGGATGGCAGGCATACCCCTTCCCCCTCTCCTCATCCCGTCCCTCATATGGTGAAGAATCCGAGAACTCGCCCTCCTCCGCCTTCGCCTCTCCCGCGCCCTCAATCCCCAGCCGAAACACCCTCGACGTCTTCCCCGCCTCCACAAACGATGCGCCGTTCAACTCATCGGGACCTTCGCCCTCGAGCACGGCTTCTGCGGCACCGACTGCTGCTCCTGCTGCGCTGGCGAGCTTGCGCTGTTGGCGCGCTGCGAAGGCGCTTAAGGCTGTGTGTGGTGTTAGATCTCCGCATGCCAGCCACCGTGTACGGGTCCAAAGGGTCTTACGCTTCGTTTCCACCTCGGCATTCAATTTCCTCCTCTTACTCGACGACATCTCTTCCCTCCTGTCCTCGTCGGAAATTTTCCAATTCTCCCAATTGAGATTGTCGTCGTTGAAAGTTGTTAGGAGGCCGTCCAATCGCGGATTCTCTTATCGGGCGCACCCATAATCGCCCAGCGCAAGGCTTATCGCAAAAATTACCGACGTCCGCCAAAAAAAAGCTCTCGACCACCACGACGCAGCCTCAACCTCAATCCCGCCCCAATCGCACCGCGACAACCCACACGCTCGCACAATGGCGTCCTCAAAGCCCTCCAAGAAGGAGTCCAAGAAGGCCGTTGCGGCTAAACCCGCTAAGGCGTCGAATTCTGCGGCGAAGACGAAGGTGGAGGAGAGGAGCGCGGAGCGCATCGCTGATAGCGATATTGACATGGACGATGCTTCGAGCGAGGAGGAGAGCGATTCGAATGAGGAGGCTGGGTCGGCAGCTGGACCGGATGATGATACCAGCAGCGAGGGCGAGAGTGAGAGTGGAAGCGGAAGCGGAAGTGAGAGTGAGAGCGACGAGGAATTACCTGCTAAAGTGACGGCACCTACGTAAGTTCCCATCACCACACCCTCTCAATCCTTCGATCCCTCAACCCCCCCAAAGACTCCAATCCTTTCGAAACCCAAACCCCCAACTAACACACCCCAGAACCACCCTCCCGAAACGCAGCAAAAACCCCTCTCCCGCCCCCC